>JABBCR010001316.1:0-152813 GCA_014849445.1 Cercopithecus mona | reverse complement strand
TACGGATGCCTGGCCACATCCAGCACCACGGGGCTTATTCTGGCCCCCACTGTGTAGCTGTCACTCCTTTCTCTGGCAGCCGGAAGCCTGGTTCCCACCAGGTATGACCGCTTCCTATGTGTTCAATCTCGTACACGCGTACAGTTATTTCAGGATTGTTGAAATACCGTTTTCAGTCTACTTTCCTTTTTAAAAAATGTCTTTCCCCACTATGTCCTTAGCTGTGGGTAGTTCCATGCAATTCGAAACAATAAATGCATTGCTTGCTTTATGTTTGGATTAAAATAGGAACCACATCTTGAGTAATTTCCTGAAAAACCCGACTTTAGTTATGACTGGCATTGGCCTCTCCTCCCCTAGACTGGGCTGATGTCATTCACACAAGTGGCTTCCCCTATTCCGAGTCGGGCGAATGGCTTTCCCCATTCCTCCTCCTTGTTTTCGCGAAGGCAGTTCCAGTGGCATCATCCGGGTCCTTGGCGTCTCCCTCTGTAGGCGTGGACCCTGCTTCTGTGGGTAGAGCCGTGTTAGGAGACAGGCAGGAGTGAGGGTGTCACCTGTGTCTGGGGCCACACCCGTCTTATTCGGCCTTCTCAGTTCTGTTTTGTGGCAGGGACAGTTTATCTGACCCTTTCCTTCTGGGTCCCAGATCCTCCATGCTGGGGGCTCCTCCTGTCTCCCAAACACATCTAGGCGATTTTGAACACAACTCTGTGAACTAGCAGACAGTCTAGCTCTTTCTCTCTTTGTTGTGGATCTCCTCTCTACGTTCAGATTTTGGAACCAGAGTCAGCGAATGTCAAGTTCTTCATGTGACATGTGAGGCATTGAGGGCCCGGAAAGTTTCATTTATGGAAAAACTCAGAGGGCTGAGGAGAACACGGCTACTTATATTTGGAAGCCCATAGAGGGTTATGGTCAAAAAGAAAATATCTTCAGTTAAAAACTGGAAAGAAGCTTTCTGAGAAACTGTTTTGTGTTCTGTTAATTCATCTCACAGAGCTATAGCTTTCCTATCAAGAACTTTTTCGCTACGACTGTTCTTGTGAAATTTGCAAAGTAATATTTGGAAGTCCATAGGGGGCTCCGGTGAAAAAGAAAATATCTTCAGTTAAAAACTGGAAAGAAGCTTTCTGAGAAACTGCTTTGTGTTCTGTTAATTCATCTCACAGAGTTACACCTTTCCCATCAGGCAGCCTTTCGCTAAGACTGTTCTTGTGGAATTTGCAAAGTGATATTTGAAAGCCCATGGAGGGCTATGCTGAAAAAGGAAATCTCTTTCGTTAAAAAGTGGAAAGAAGCTTTCTCAGAAACGGATTTGTGTTCTCTTATTTCATCTCACAGAGTTACAGCATTCCCCTCAAGAAGCTTTTCGCTAAGACTGTTCTTGTGGGATTTGCAAAGTGATATTTGGAAGCCCATAGAGGGCTATGGTGAAAAAGTAAATCTCTTCCGTTAAAAACTGGAAAGAAGCTTTCTGCGAAACGGCTTTGTGTTCTTTTAATTCATCTCACAGAGTTACAGCTTTCCCCTCAAGAAGCATTTCGCTAAGACTGTTCTTGTGGAATTTGCAAAGTGATATTTGGAAGCCCTTAGAGGGCTATGGTGAAAAAGGAAATATCTTCAGTTAAAAAGTGGAAAGAAGCTTTCTGAGAAACTGCTGTGTATTCTAATAATTCATCTCACAGAGTTACAGCTTTCCCCTGAAGAAGCCTTTCGCTAAGGCTGTTCTTGTGGAATTTGCAAAGTGATATTTGGAAGCCCATAGAGGTCTATGGTGAAAAAGTAAATATCTTCAGATAAAAACTGGAAAGAAGTTTTTTGAGAAACTGCATTGTGTTTTGTTAATTCATCTCACAGAGTTACAACTTTCACCTCAAGAAGCCTTTCGCTAAGACTGTTCTTGTGGAATTTGCAAAGTGATATTTCGAAGCCCATAGAGGGCTATGGAGAAAATGGAAATATATTCAGTTAAGAACTGGAAAGAAGCTTTCTGAGAAAATGCTTTGTGTTCTGTTAATTCATCTCATAGAGTTACAGCTTTCCCCTCAAAAGCCTTTCTCTAAGACTGTTCTTGTGGAATTTAAAAAGTGATATTTGGAAACCCATAGAGGGCTAAGGTGAAAAAGGAAATATCCTAAGATAAAAACTGAAAAAAAGATTTTTGAGAAATTGCTTTGTGTTCTGTTAATTCATCTCAGAGAGTTATAGCTTTCCTCTCAAGAATTCTTTCGCTTAGACTGTTCTTGTGGAATTTAAAAAGTGATATTTGGAGGCCCATAGAAGGCTAAAGTGAAAAAGGAAATATCTTCAGTTAAAAACTGGAAAGAAGCTTTTTGAGAAACTGCTTTGTGTTCTGTTAATTCATCTCACAGAGTTACAGCATTCCAAACAAGAAGCCTTTCGCTAAGACTGTTCTTGTGGAATTTAAAAAGTGATATTTGGAAGCCCATAGAGGGCTATGGTGAAAAAGGAAATCTCTTCCGTTAAAAACTGGAAAGAAGCTTTCTGAGAAACGGCTTTGTGTTCTGTTAATTCATCTCACAGAGTTACATCTTTCCCTTCAAGAAGCCTTTCGCTAAGGCTGTTCTTGTGGAATTGGCAAAGGGATATTTGGAAGCCCATAGAGGGCTATGGTGAAAAACGAAATATCTTCCGTTCAAAACTGGAAAGAAGCTTTCTGAGAAACTGCTCTGTGTTCTGTTAATTCATCTCACAGAGTTACATCTTTCCCCTCAAGAAGCCTTTCGCTAAGGCTGTTCTTGTGGAATTGGCAAAGGGATATTTGGAAGCCCTAGAGGGCTATGGTGAAAAAGGAAATATCTTCCGTTCAAAACTGGAAAGAAGCTTTCTGAGAAACTGCTCTGTGTTCTGTTAATTCATCTCACAGAGTTACATCTTTCCCTTCAAGAAGCCTTTCACTAAGGCTGTTCTTGTGGAATTGGCAAAGTGATATTTGGAAGCCCATAGAAGGCTATGGTGAAAAAGGAAATATCTTCCGTTAAAAACTGGAAAGAAGCTTTCTGAGAAACTGCTTTGTGTTCTGTTAATTCATCTCACAGAGTTACAGCTTTCCCCTCAAGAAACCTTTCGCTAAGACTGTTCTTGTGGAATTTGCAAAGTGATATTTGGAAGCCCCTAGAGGGCTATGGTGAAAAAGGAAATATCTTCAGTTAAAAACTGGAAAGAAGCTTTCTGAGAAACTGCTTTGTGTTCTGTTAATTCATCTCACAGAGTTACAGCTTTCCCCTCAAGAAGCCTTTCGCTAAGACTGTTCTTGTGGAATTTAAAAAGTGATATTTGGAAGCCCATAGAGGGCTATGGTGAAAAAGGAAATATCTTCAGTTAAAAACTGGAAAGAAGCTTTCTGAGAAACTGCTTTGTGTTCTGTTAATTCATCTCACAGAGTTACAGCTTTACCCTCAAGAAGCCTTTCGCTAAGACTGTTCTTGTGGAATTTGCAAAGTGATATTTGGAAGCCCATAGAGGGCTATGGTGAAAAAGGAAATATCTTCAGTTAAAAACTGGAAAGAAGCTTTCTGAGAAACTGCTTTGTGTTCTGTTAATTCATCTCACAGAGTTACATCTTTCCCTTCAAGAAGCCTTTCGCTAAGGCTGTTCTTGTGGAATTGGCAAAGTGATATTTGGAAGCCCATACAGGGCTATGGTGAAAAAGGAAATATCTTCCGTTCAAAACTGGAAAGAAGCTTTCTGAGAAACTGCTCTGTGTTCTGTTAATTCATCTCACAGAGTTACATCTTTCCCTTCAAGAAGCCTTTCGCTAAGGCTGTTCTTGTGGAATTGGCAAAGGGATATTTGGAAGCCCATGGAGGGCTATGGTGAAAAAGGAAATATCTTCCGTTAAAAACTGGAAAGAAGCTTTCTGAGAAACGGCTTAGTGTTCTGTTAATTCATCTCACAGAGTTACAGCTTTCCCCTCAAGAAGCCTTTAGCTAAGACTGTTCTTGTGGAATTTGCAAGGTGATATTTGGAAGCCCATAGAGGGCTATGGTGAAAAAGGAAATATCTTCAGTTAAAAACTGGAAAGAAGCTTTCTGAGAAACTGCTTTGTGTTCTGTTAATTCATCTCACAGAGTTACAGCTTTCCCCTCAAGAAGCCTTTCGCTAAGACTGTTCTTGTGGAATTTGCAAAGTGATATTTGGAAGCCCATAGAGTGCTATGGTGAAAAAGGAAATATCTTCAGTTAAAAACTGGAAAGAAGCTTTCTGAGAAACTGCTTTGTGTTCTGTTAATTCATCTCACAGAGTTACATCTTTCCCTTCAAGAAGCCTTTCGCTAAGGCTGTTCTTGTGGAATTGGCAAAGGGATATTTGGAAGCCCATAGAGGGCTAGGTGAAAAAGGAAATATCTTCCGTTCAAAACTGGAAAGAAGCTTTCTGAGAAACTGCTCTGTGTTCTGTTAATTCATCTCAGAGAGTTACATCTTTCCCTTCAAGAAGCCTTTCGCTAAGGCTGTTCTTGTGGAATTGGCAAAGGGATATTTGGAAGCCCATAGAGGGCTATGGTGAAAAAGGAAATATCTTCCGTTCAAAACTGGAAAGAAGCTTTATGAGAAACTGCTCTGTGTTCTGTTAATTCATCTCACAGAGTTACATCTTTCCCTTCAAGAAGCCTTTCGCTAAGGCTGTTCTTGTGGAATTGGCAAAGGGATATTTGGAAGCCCATAGAGGGTTAGGGTGAAAAAGGAAATATCTTCCGTTCAAAACTGGAAAGAAGCTTTCTGAGAAACTGCTCTGTGTTCTGTTAATTCATCTCACAGAGTTACATCTTTCCCTTCAAGAAGCCTTTCGCTAAGGCTGTTCTTGTGGAATTGGCAAAGGGATATTTGGAAGCCCACAGAGGGCTATGGTGAAAAAGGAAATATCTTCCGTTCAAAACTGGAAAGAAGCTTTCTGAGAAACTGCTCTGTGTTCTGTTAATTCATCTCACAGAGTTACATCTTTCCCCTCAAGAAGCCTTTCGCTAAGGCTGTTCTTGTGGAATTGGCAAAGGGATATTTGGAAGCCCATAGAGGTCTATGGTGAAAAAGGAAATATCTTCCGTTCAAAACTGGAAAGAAGCTTTCTGAGAAACTGCTCTGTGTTCTGTTAATTCATCTCACAGAGTTACATCTTTCCCTTCAAGAAGCCTTTCGCTAAGCCTGTTCTTGTGGAATTGGCAAAGGGATATTTGGAAGCCCATAGAGGGCTAAGGTGAAAAAGGAAATATCTTCCGTTCAAAACTGGAAAGAAGCTTTCTGAGAAACTGCTCTGTGTTCTGTTAATTCATCTCACAGAGTTACATCTTTCCCTTCAAGAAGCCTTTCGCTAAGGCTGTTCTTGTGGAATTTGCAAAGTGATATTTGGAACCCCATAGAGGGCTATGGTGAAAAAGGAAATGTCTTCAGTTAAAAAGTGGAAAGAAGCTTTTTGAGAAACTGCTTTGTGATCTGTCAATGCATCTCACATAGTTACTGCTTTCACCTCAAGAAGCCTTTCGCTAAGACTGTTCTTGTGGAATTTGCAAAGTGATATTTGGAAGCCCATAGAGGGCTATGGTGAAAAAGGAAATATCTTCTGTTAAAAACTGGAAAGAAGCTTTCTGAGAAACTGCTTTGTGTTCTGTTAATTCATCTCACAGAGTTACAGCTTTCCCTTCAAGAAGCCTTTCGCTAAGACTGTTCTTGTGGAATTTGCAAAGTGATATTTGGAAGCCCATAGAGGGCTATGGTGAAAAAGGAAATATCTTCAGTTAAAAACTGGAAAGAAGCTTTCTGAGAAACGGCTTTGTGTTCTCTTAATTCATCTCACAGAGTTACAGCTTTCCCCTCAAGAAGCCTTTCGCTAAGACTGTTCTTGTGGAATTTTCAAAGTGATATTTGGAAGCCCATAGAGGGCTATGGTGAAAAAGGAAATATCTTCAGTTAAAAACTGGAAAGAAGCTTTCTGAGAAACTGCTTTGTGTTCTCTTAATTCATCTCACAGAGTTACAGCTTTCCCCTCAAGAAGCCTTTCGCTAAGACTGTTCTTGTGGAATTTGCAAAGTGATATTTGGAAGCCCATAGAGGGCTATGTTGAAAAAGGAAATATCTTCAGTTAAAAACTGGAAAGAAGCTTTCTGAGAAACTGCTTTGTGTTCTGTTAATTCATCTCACAGAGTTACAGCTTTCACCTCAAGAAGCCTTTCGCTAAGACTGTTCTTGTGGAATTTAAAAAGTGATATTTGGAAGCCCATAGAGCGCTGTGGTGAAAAAGGAAATATCCTAAGATAAAAACTGAAAAGAAGCTTTTGGGGAAACTTCTTTGTGTTCTGTTAATTCAACTCACAGAGACACAGCTTTCCACTCAAGAAACCTTTCGCTAAGACTCTTCTTGCGGAATTTACAAAGTGAGAGTTGGAAGCCCATAGAGGTCTATGGTGATATAGGAAATATGTTCATTTAAAAACTGGAAAGAATCCTTCTGAGAAACTGCTTTGTGTTCTGTTAATTCATTTCACAGTTACAGCTTTCCCCTCAAGAAGACTTTCGATAAGACTGTTCTTGTGGAATTTGCAAAGAGATATTTGGAAGCCCACAGAGGGCTATGGTGAAAAAGGAAATATCTTCCGTTAAAAACTGGAAAGAACCTTTCTGAGAAACTGCTTTGTGTTCTGTTAATTCATCTCACAGAGTTACAGCTTTCCCCTCAAGAAGCCTTTCGCTAAGACTGTTCTTGTGGAATTTGCAAGGTGATATTTGGAAGCCCATAGAGGGCTATGGTGAAAAAGGAAATATCTTCAGTTAAAAACTGGAAAGAAGCTTTCTGAGAAACTGCTTTGTGTTCTGTTAATTCATCTCACAGAGTTACAGCTTTCCTCTCAAGAAGCCTTTCGCTAAGACTGTTCTTGTGGAATTTGCAAAGTGATATTTGGAAGCCCATACAGGGCTATGGTGAAAAAGGAAATATCTTCCGTTAAAAACTGGAAAGAAGCTTTCTGAGAAACTACTTTGTGTTCTGTTAATTCATCTCACAGAGTTACAGCTTTCCCCTCAAGAAGCCTTTCGCTAAGACTGTTCTTGTGGAATTTGCAAAGTGATATTTGGAAGCCCATAGTGGGCTATGGTGAAAAAGGAAATATCTTCCGTTAAAAACTGGAAAGAAGCTTTCTGAGAAACTGCTTTGTGTTCTGTTAATTCATCTCACAGAGTTACAGCTTTCCCCTCAAGAAGCCTTTCGCTAAGACTGTTCTTGTGGAATTTTCAAAGTGATATTTGGAAGCCCATGGAGGTCTATGGTGAAAAAGGAAGTCTCTTCATTAAAAACTGGATAGAAGCTTTCTGAGAAATGGCTTTGCGTTCTGTTAATTCATCTCACAGAGTTATAGCTTTCCTCTCAAGAAGCCTTTCGCTAAGACTGTTCTTGTGGAATTTGCAAAGTGACATTTGGAAGCCTATACAGTGCTGAGGTGAAAAAGAAAATATCTTCTGTTAAAAACTGGAAAGAAGCTTTATGAGAAACTGCTTTGTGTTCTGTCAATTCATCTCACAGAGTTACAGCTTTCACCTCAAGAAGGCTTTCCCTAAGACTGTTCTTTTGGAATTTAAAAAGTGATATTTGGAAGCCCATAGTGGGCTATGGTGAAAATGGAAATATCTTCAGTTAAAAACTGCAAAGAATCTTTCTTAGAAACGGCTTTGTGTTCTCTAAATTCATCTCACAGAGTTACAGCTTTCCCCTCAAGAAGCCTTTCGCTAAGTCTGCTCTTGTGGAATTTCCGGTGTGATATTTGAAAGCCCAATTAGGGCTATGGTGAAAAAGGAAGTCTCTTCATTAAAAACTGGAAAGAAGCTTTCTGAGAAACGTCTTAGTGTTCTGTTAATTCATCTCACAGAGTTACAGCTTTCCCCTCAAGAAGTCTTTCGCTAAGACTGTTCTTGTGGAATTTCAAAGTGATATTTGGAAGCCCATAGAGGGCTATGGTGAAAAAGGAAATATCTTCCGTTAAAAACTGGAAAGAAGCTTTTTGAGAAACTGCTTTGTGTTCTGTTAATTCATCTCACAGAGTTACAGCTTTCCCCTCAAGAAGCCTTTCGCTAAGACTGTTCTTGTGGAATTTCAAAGTGATATTTGGAAGCACATAGAGGGCTATGGTGAAAAAGGAAATATCTTCAGTTAAAAACTTGAAAGAAGCTTTCTGAAAAACAGCTTTGTGTTCTGTTAATTCATCTCACAGAGTTACAGCTTTCCCCTCAAGAAGCCTTTCGCTAAGACTGTTCTTGTGGAATTTGCAAAGTAATATTTGGAAGCCTATAGAAGTCTATGGTGAAAAAGGAATTATCTGCACTTAAAAACTGTAAAGAAGCTTTCTGAGAAACTCATTTGTGTTCTGTTAATTCATCTCACAGAGTTACAGCTTTCCCCTCAAGAAGCCTTTCGCTAAGAGTGTTCTTGTGGAATTTGCAAAGTGATATTTGGAAGCGCATAGAGGGCAACGGTGAAAAAGGCATTCTCTTCTGTTAAAAATTGGAAAGAAGCTTTCTGAGAAACGGCTTTGTGTTCTGATAATTCATCTCAGAGACTTACAGCTTTGCCCTCTAGAAGCCTTTCGCTAAGACTCTTCTTGTGGAATTTACAAAGTGATATTTGGAAGCCCATAGAGGGCTACTGTGAAAAAGGAAATATCTTCCGTTCAAAACTGGAAAGAAGCTTTCTGAGAAACTGCTCTGTGTTCTGTTAATTCATCTCACAGAGTTACATCTTTCCCTTCAAGAAGCCTTTCGCTAAGGCTGTTCTTGTGGAATTGGCAAAGGGATATTTGGAAGCCCATAGAGAGCTGTGGTGAAAAAGGAAATATCCTAAGATAAAAACTGAAAAGAAGCTTTTTGAGAAACTGCTTTGTGTTCTGTTAATTCATCTCACAGAGTTACAGCTTTCCCCTCAAGAAGCCTTTCGCTAAGACTGTTCTTGTGGAATTTGCAAAGTGATATTTGGAAGCCCATAGAGGGCTATGGTGAAAAAGGAAATATCTTCAGTTAAAAAGTGGAAAGAAGCTTTCTGAGAAACTGCTTTGTGTTCTGTTAATTCATCTCACAGAGTTATAGCTTTCCTCTCAAGAAGCCTTTCGCTAAGACTGTTCTTGTGGAATTTGCAAAGTGATATTTGGAAGCCCATAGAGGGCTATGGTGAAAAAGAAAATATCTTCTGTTAAAAACTGGAAAGAAGCTTTCTGAGAAACTGCTTTGTGTTCTGTCAATTCATCTCACAGAGTTACAGCTTTCACCTCAAGAAGGCTTTCCCTAAGACTGTTCTTTTGGAATTTAAAAAGTGATATTTGGAAGCCCATAGTGGGCTATGGTGAAAATGGAAATATCTTCAGTTAAAAACTGCAAAGAATCTTTCTTAGAAACGGCTTTGTGTTCTCTAAATTCATCTCACAGAGTTACAGCTTTCCCCTCAAGAAGCCTTTCGCTAAGTCTGTTCTTGTGGAATTGGCAAAGGGATATTTGGAAGCCCATAGAGGGCTATGGTGAAAAAGGAAATATCTTCCGTTCAAAACTGGAAAGAAGCTTTCTGAGAAACTGCTTTGTGTTCTGTTAATTCATCTCACAGAGTTACAGCTTTCCCCTCAAGAAGTCTTTCGCTAAGACTGTTCTTGTGTAATTTCAAAGTGATATTTGGAAGCCCATAGAGGGCTATGGTGAAAAAGGAAATATCTTCAGTTAAAAACTGGAAAGAAGCTTTCTGAGAAACTGCATTGTGTTCTGTTAATTCATCTCACAGAGTTACAGCATTCCCCTCAAGAAGCCTTTCGCTAAGACTGTTCTTGTGGAATTTGCAAAGTGATATTTGGAAGCCCATAGAGGGCTATGGTGAAAAAGGAAATATCTTCAGTTAAAAACTGGAAAGAAGCTTTCTGAGAAACTGCTTTGTGTTCTGTTAATTCATCTCACAGAGTTACAGCTTTCCCCTCAAGAAGCCTTTCGCTAGGACTGTTCTTGTGGAATTTGCAAAGTAATATTTGGAAGCCTATAGAAGGCTATGGTGAAAAAGGAATTATCTTCAGTTAAAAACTGTAAAGAAGCTTTCTGAGAAACTGCTTTGTGTTCTGTTAATTCATCTCACAGAGTTACAGCTTTCCCCTCAAGAAGCCTTTCGCTAAGAGTGTTCTTGTGGAATTTGCAAAGTGATATTTGGAAGCCCATAGAGGGCTATGGTGAAAAAGGAAATCTCTTCCGTTAAAAACTGGAAAGAAGCTTTCTGAGAAACGGCTTTGTGTTCTGTTAATTCATCTCAGAGACTTACAGCTTTCCCCTCAAGAAGCCTTTCGCTAAGACTCTTCTTGTGGAATTTACAAAGTGATATTTGGAAGCCCATAGAGGGCTACTGTGAAAAAGGAAATATGTTCAGTTAAAAACTGGAAAGAAGCTTTCTGAGATACTACTTTGTGTTCTGTTAATTCATCTCACAGAGTTACAGCTTTCCCCTCAAGAACCGTTTCGGTAAGAGTGTTCTTGTGGAATTTGCAAAGTGATATTTGGATGCCCATAGAGAGCTGTGGTGAAAAAGGAAATATCCTAAGATAAAAACTGAAAAGAAGCTTTTTGAGAAACTGCTTTGTGTTCTGTTAATTCATCTCACAGAGTTACAGCTTTACCCTCAAGAAGCCTTTCGCTAAGACTGTTCTTGTGGAATTTGCAAAGTGATATTTGGATGCCCTTAGAGGGCTATGGTGAAAAAGGAAATATCTTCAGTTAAAAACTGCAAAGAAGTTTTCTGAGCAACTGCTTTGTGTTCTCTTAATTCATCACACAGATTTTCAGCTTTCCCCTCAAGAATCCTTTCCCTAAGGGTGTTCTTGTGGAATTTAAAAAGTGATATTTGGAAGCCCATAGAGAGCTGTGGTGAAAAAGGAAATATCCTAAGATAAAAACTGAAAAGAAGGTTTTTGAGAAACTGCTTTGTGTTCTGTTAATTCATCTCACAGAGTTACAGCTTTCCCCTCAAGAAGTCTTTCGCTAAGACTGTTCTTCTGGAACTGGCAAAGTGATATTTGGAAGCCCATAGAGGGCTACGGTGAAAAAGGAAATATCTTCAGTTAAAAACTGGAAACAAGCTTTTTGAGAAACTGCATTGTGTTCTGTTAATTCATCTCACAGAGTTACAGCATTCCCCTCAAGAAGTCTTTCACTAAGACTGTTCTTGTGGAATTTGCAAAGTGATATTTGGAAGCCCATAGAGGGCTATGGTTAAAAAGGAAATATCTTCAGCTAAAAACGTGAAAGAAGCTTTCTGAGAAACGGCTTTGTGTTCTCTTAATTCATCTCACAGAGTTACAGCTTTCCCCTCAAGAAGCCTTTCGCTAAGACTGTTCTTGTTTAATTTGCAAAGTGATATTCGTAAGCCTATAGAGGGCTATTGTGAAAAACGAATTATCTTCATTTAAAAACTGGAAAGAAGTTTTCTGAGAAACTGCTTTGTGTTCTGTAATTCATCTCACAGTGTTACAGCTTTCCCCTCAAGAAGCTCTTCGTTAAGACTGCTTTGTGGAATTTGCAAAGTGATATTTGGAAGCCCATAGAGGGCTATGGTGAAAAAGTGAATCTCTTCCGTTAGAAACTGGAAAGAAGCTTTCTGAGAAACGGCTTTGTGTTCTGTTGATTCATCTCACAGAATTAAAGCTTTCCCCTCATGTAGCCTTTCGCTAAGTACGTTCTTGTGGAATTTTCAAAGTGACCAGACCGGCCCAGACCGCCTAAAACTAGGCCACAAACCGGTTTTGACCAGCTCAAAACAGACCAGAATGGCTAAAACCAGATCAGACCATCTCAAACAGGTTTTGACCGGCTCATAGCGGTTTTTACCAGCTCAAACCAGACCAGACCAGTTCAATCCGGTTTTGAACGGCTCAAACCGGTTTTGAACGGCTCGTATCGGTTTTGACAGGCTAAAACCGTTTTGACCGGCTCAACCACACCAGACCGGCTGAAACCGGTATTGACCGGCTGAAACCGATTTTGACCATATGAGACCGGATCAAACTGGACCAGACGAGCCAAGACCAGCTAAAATAGTATCAAATCGGACCAGAACGGCCCAGACCGCATAAAACCGGGCCAAACCGGCTGAAACCTACTTTGACGGGCTCAAACCAGAGCAGACCGGGCCAGACTGGCTGAAACTGGATCAAACCGGACCAGACCGGGCCAGACCGGCTAAAACCGGGCCACAAACTGGTTTGGACCGTCTCACACCAGAGCAGACCGTTTCAAACCGGTTTTGACCATTCTGAGCCATATTTGACCGGCTCAAACTGGACCAGACCGGCTCAAACCGGTTTTGACCAGATGACACCGGATCAAACCGGACCAGACCGGCTCACAGCGGATCAAACCAGACCAGACACTCCCAGACCGGATGAAACCGGACCAAACCGGACCAGACCGGCACAGACCGGCTAAAACCGGGCCAGACCGGCTCAAAACGGTTTTGACCAGCTCAAACCAGACCAGACCGGTTCAAACCGGTTTTGACTGGCTCAATCCGGTTTTGTCCGGCTCAAACCGGTTTTGACCGGCTCAAACCACTCCAGACCGGCTAAAATCTGTTTTCACCTGCTCAAACCGGTTTTGACCTGATTAGACCGGATCAAACCGGACCAGACCGGCTCAGACAGGCTCGAATCGGTTTTGACTGGCTTCAACCAGACAAAACCGGCTCAAACCAATTTTGACAGGCTCAAACCAGACCAGACCGGCTCAAACAAGACCAGATCGGCTCAAATCGGTTTTGACCTGCTCAAACCACACCAGACCGGCTGAAACCGGTTTTGACCGGCTAAAACCGGTTTTGACCGGATGAGACCGGATAAACTGAATCAGACCGGCCCAGAACGGCTAAAATCAGATCAAACCAGACTAGACCGGCCCAGACCGCCTTAAACTGGGCCACAAACCGGTTTTGACAGGTTCAATGCAGACCAGACAGGCTCATACCGGTTTTGACCGACCTGAGCCGGTTTTGACTGGCTCAAACCAGACCAGACTGGCTCAAACCTGTTTTGACCGGCTCTAATCGGTTTTGACCAGCTCAAACCAGACCAAACCGTCTCAAACCGGACCAGACTGTCTCAAACCGGTTTTGACCGGATGACACCGGATCAAACCGGACCAGACCGGCTCACAACGGATCAAACTGGACCAGACAGGCCCAGACCGGCTGAAACCGGATCAAACCGGACCAGACCGGCCCAGACCGGCTAAACCCGGGCCAGACCGTCTCAAACCGGTTTTGACCGGCTCAAATCAGACAAGACTGGTTCAAACCGGTTATGACTGGCTCAATCCGGTTTTGATCGGCTCAAACCGGTTTTGACCGGCTCAAACCACTCCAGACCGGCTAAAACCTATTTTCACCGGCTCAAACCGGTTTTGACGTGATTAGACCGGTTCGAACCGGACAAGACTGGCTCAGACAGGCTCGAATCGGTTTTGACTGGCTTCAACCAGACCAAACTGGCTCAAACCGGTTTAGACCGGCTCGAACTGGTTTTGACCGGCTCAAACCAGACCAGACCGGCTCAAACCCGACCAGACGGGCTCAAATTAGACCAGACCGGCTGAAACCGGTTTTGACCTGCTCAAACCACACCATACCGGCAGAAACCGGTTTTTACCGGCTCAAAACAGACCAGACCGCTTCAAACCGGTTTTCACTGGCTCACTCTGGTTTTGACCGGCTGAAACCGGTTTTGACCGGCTCAAACAACTCCAGACTGGCTAAAATCGGTTTTCAATGGCTCAAACTGGGTTTGATCTGATTAGACCGGATCAAACCGGACGAGACCGCCTCAGACAGGCTCGAATCGGTTTTGACTGCCTTCAAGCAGACCAAACCGGCTCGAACCGGTTTTGACCAGCTCAAACCAGACCAGACCGGCTCAAACCAGACCAAATCAGCTGAAACCGGTTTTGACCGGCTCAAACCGGTTTTGACCTGCTCAAACCACACCAGACCGGCTGAAACCGGTTTTGACCGGCTAAAACCGGTTTTGACTGGATGAGACAGGATCAAACCGAATCAGACTGGCCCAGACTGGCTAAAATCGGATCAAACGGGACCAGAACGGCCCAGACTGCCTAATACTGGGCCATAAACCGGATTTGACCGCTTCAAACCAGACCAGGCCTGCTCAAACCGGACCAGACCGGCTCAAGCCGGTTTTGTCCGGATGACAACGGATCAAACCGGACCAGACCGTCTCACACCGGATGAAACTGGACCAGACAGGCCCCGACCGGCTAAAACCGGATCCAACCAGACTAGAGCGGCACAGACCAGCTAAAACCGGGCCAGACCGGCTCAAACTGGATTTGTCCGGCTCAAACCAGTCTAGACGGGCACAAACCGGTTTTGAACGGATGAGACAGGTTTTGACCGGCTCAAACCAGACCAAACCGGCTCAAACCGGTTTTGACCGGCTCGATCCGGTTTTGACTGGCTAGAACCAGACCAGAGCAGCTCAAACCGATTTTGACAGGCTCAAACCAGACCAGACCGGCTAAAACCGGGCTACAAACCGGTTTTGACCGGCTCGAACAAGACCAGAGCAGCTCAAACCGATTTTGACAGGCTCAAACCGGTTTTGACCTGCTCAAACCACACCTGACCGGCTGAAACCGGTTTTCACCGGATGAAACGGATTTTGACCCAATGAGAACGGATCAAACCGGACCAGACGGGTCCAGACTGGCTAATACCGGATCAAACTGGTCCACACTGGCTCAGGCCAGCTTAAACCGGGCCATACCGGCTCAAACCGGTTTTGACTGGCTCAAACCAGACCAGACCGGCTCAAACCAGTTTTGACCGGCTCAAACCAGACCAGACCAGCTCAAACCGGATCAAACCGGAACAGACAGGCCCAAAGCGCCTAAAACCGGGCCTAACTGGCTCAAATCTATTTTGACCGGCTCAAACCAGACCAGACCGGCTCGATCCTCTTTTCAACGGCTCAAACCAGACCTGACCGGGTCAAACAGGTTTTGACCGGATTAGACCGGATCAAACCGGACCAGACCTTCTCAAACCGGATCATACCGGACCAGACCGGCTCAAACCGGTTTTGACCTGCTCAAAGCACACCAGACCGGCTGAAATCGGTTTTGACCGGCTAAAACCGGTTTTGACCGGATGAGACCGGATCAAAATGAATCAGACCAGCCCAGACCGGCTAAAATCGGATCCAACTGGAACAGACCGGCCCAGACCGCCTAAAACTGCGCCACAAACTGGTTTCGAACGGTTCAAACCAGAACAGACAGGCTCAAACCGGTTTTGACCGACCTGAGCCGGTTTTGACCGGCTCATACCAGACCAGACCGGCTCAAACCAGACCAGACCGGCTCAAATCGGTTTTGACAGGCTCAAACCAGACCAGACCGGTTTAATCCGGTTTTGACCGGCTTAAACTTGTTTTGAACGGCTCGAACCGGTTTTGACCGGCTCAAACCAGACCAGACCGGCTCAAACCGATTTTGACCGGCTGAAATCCATTTTGACCTGATGAGACCGAATCAAACTGGACCAGACGAGCCCAGACCGACTAAAACCGGATCAAACCAATCCAGACCGACCCAGACCGCCTAAACCCGGGCCAAACCGGCTCAAACCTATTTTGACCGGCTTAAACCAGACCAGACTGCCTCAAACCAGTTTTGACCGGCACAAACCAGACCAGACCGGCTCAAACCGGATCAAACCGGACCAGACCAGCCCAGACCGCCTAAAACCGTGCGAAACTGGCTCAAACTTATTTTGACCGGCTCAAACCAGACCTGACTCGGTCGAACCTGTTTTGACGGGCTCAATCCAGACCTGACCGGCTCAAACCGGTTTTGACTGGATTAGACTGGATCAAACCGGACCAGACCTTCTCACCGGATCATACCGGACCAGACCAGCACACCCGGCTCTAACTGGCTCAAACCGAACCAGACCGACCCAGACAGGCTAAAACCGGGCCAAACCGGATCAATCAGGGTTTGACCGGCTAACCCAGACCAGACAGGCTCAAACCAGACCAGACGGGCTCAAACCAGTTTTGACCGGCTCACAGCAGAAGGGACCGGCTCAAACCGCTTTTGACCGGATGAGACAGGATAAAACCAGACCAGACCAGCTTAAACCGGATGAAACCGCACCAGACGGGCCCAGAACAGCTGAAGCCGGAGCAAACGGGACCAGACCGTGCCAGACCAGCTAAAACCGGGCCACAAACCGGTTTTGACCGGCTCAAACCAGACCAGACCGGCTCAAACCGAACCAGACCGGCTCAAACCGGTTTTGACCGGATGACACCGGATCAAACCAGACCACACGGGCTCACACCGGATCAAACCGGACCAGACAGGCCCAGACCGGCTGAAACCGGATCAAACCAGACCAGGCCGGCCCAGACAGGCTAAAACCGGGCCAGACCGCTTCAAACCGGTTTTGACTGGCTCAATCCGGTTTTGACAGGCTCAAACCGGTTTTGACCGGTTCAAACCACTCCAGACCGGCTAAAACCGGTATCCACTGGCTAAAACCGGTTTTGACCTGATTAGACCAGATCAAACCAGACCAGACTGGCTCAGACAGGCTCGATTCGGTTTTGACTGGCTTCAACCAGAACAAACCGGCTCAAACCGGTTTTGACCGGCTCGAACCGGTTTTGACAGGCTCAAACCAGACCAGACCGGCTCAAACCAGACCAGACCGGCTCAAACCAGACCAGACAGGCTCAAACCGGTTTTGACTGGCTCAAACCAGACCAGACCGGTTCAAACCGGTTTTGACTGGCTCAATCCGGTTTTGACAGGCTCAAACCGGTTTTGACCGGTTCAAACCACTCCAGACCGGCTAAAACCGGTATCCACTGGCTAAAACCGGTTTTGACCTGATTAGACCAGATCAAACCAGACCAGACTGGCTCAGACAGGATCGAATTGGCTTTGACTGGCTTCAACCAGACCAAACAGGCTCAAACCGGTTTTGAGCGGCTCGAACCGGTTTTGACAGGCTCAAAAAAGACCAGACCGGCTCAAACCAGACCAGACCGGCTCAGACAGGATCGAATCAGTTTTGACTGGCGTCAACCAGACCAAACCGGCTCAATCCGGTTTTGACTGGCTCGAACCGGTTTTGACCAGCTCAAACCACTCCAGACCGGCTAAAACCGGTTTTCACCGGCTCAAACCGGTTTTGACCTGATTAGACCGAATCAAACCAGCAAAACCGTCCCAGACCAGCAAAACCGGATCAAACCGAACCAGACCGGTTCAATGCGGTTTTGACTGGCTCAAACCGGATTTGACCAGCTGAAACTGATATTGACCGGATGAGACCGGATCAAACCGGACCAGACGAGCCCAGACCGGCTAAAACTGAATCAAACCAGACCAGACTGACCCAGACTGACTAAAACCGGGCCAAACCGCCTCAAACCTATTTTGACCGGCTTAAACCAGACCAGACCGCCTCAAACCAGTTTTGACCGGCTCAACCAGACCTAACCGGCTCAAAGCGCATCAAACTGGACCAACCGGCCCAGACGGCCTAAAACCGTTCCAAACTGGCTCAAGGTTATTTTGACTGGCTCAAACCAGACCAGATCAGGTCGAACCTGTTTTGACCGGCTCAAACCAGACCTGACCGGCTCAAACCGGTTTTGACCAGATTAGACTGGATCAAACCGCACCAGACCTTCCCAAACCGGATCATACTGGACCAGACCAGCACAAACCAGCTCAAAGCGGCTCAAGCTGATCCAGACCGGCCTAGACAGGCTAAAACCGGGACAAACCGGCTGAATCAGGTTTTGACCGGCTCAAACCAGGCCAGACCGGCTCAAACCAGACCAGACTGGCTGAAACCGGTTTTGACCGGCTCAAAGCGGATTTGACCGGATCAAACAGGACTCGACCGGGCCAGACCAGCTGAAACCGGATCAAACCGGAGCAGACCTTCCCAGACTGGATAAAACCGGGCCACAAACCGGTTTTGACCGGCTCAAACCAGACCAGACTGACTCAAAACGGACCAGAAGTCTCAATCCGGTTTTGACCGGATGACACCAGATCAAACCGGACCAGACCGGCTCACACACCAGATCAAAGCAGACCAGACAGGCCCAGACTGCCTGAAACCGGATCAAGTCGGAACAGACCAGCCCAGACTGGCTATAACCGGGCCAGACGGGCTCAAACCGGTTTTCAGGGTCTCAAACCGGTTTTGACCTGATTAGACCGGATGAAACCGGACCAGACCGGCTCAGACAGGCTCGAATCGGTTTTGACTGGCTTCAACCAGACCACACCTGCTAAAACCGGTTTTGACCGGCTGGAACCGGTTTTGACCGGATGAGACAGAATGAAACCGGACCAGACCGGCTCAAACCAGGCCAGACCGGCTCAAACCACTCCAGACTGGCTAAAACCGGTTTTCACCGGCTCAAACCGGTTTTGACCTGATTAGACCGAATCAAACCAGCAAAACCGTCCCAGACCAGCAAAACCGGATCAAACCGAACCAGACCGATTCAATGCGGTTTTGACTGGCTCAAACCGGATTTGACCAGCTGAAACTGATATTGACCGGATGAGACCGGATCAAACCAGACCAGATGAGCCCAGACCGGCTCAAACCGAATCAAACCAGACCAGATCGGCTAAAACCAGACCAGACCGGCTCAAACCGGTTTTGACCGGCTCAAACCAGTTTTGACCGCTTAAACCAGAACAGACCGCCTCAAACCAGTTTTGACCGGCTCAACCAGACCTAACCGGCTCAAAGCGCATCAAACTGGACCAACCGGCCCAGACGGCCTAAAACCGTTCCAAACTGGCTCAAGGTTATTTTGACTGGCTCAAACCAGACCAGATCAGGTCGAACCTGTTTTGACCGGCTCAAACCAGACCTGACCGGCTCAAACCGGTTTTGACCAGATTAGACTGGATCAAACCGCACCAGACCTTCCCAAACCGGATCATACTGGACCAGACCAGCACAAACCAGCTCAAAGCAGCTCAAGCTGATCCAGACCGGCCTAGACAGGCTAAAACCGGGACAAACCGGCTGAATTAGGTTTTGACCGGCTCAAACCAGGCCAGACCGGCTCAAACCAGACCAGACTGGCTGAAACCGGTTTTGACCGGCTCAAAGCGGATTTGACCGGATCAAACAGGACTCGACCGGGCCAGACCAGCTGAAACCGGATCAAACCGGAGCAGACCTTCCCAGACTGGATAAAACCGGGCCACAAACCGGTTTTGACCGGCTCAAACCAGACCAGACTGACTCAAAACGGACCAGAAGTCTCAATCCGGTTTTGACCGGATGACACCAGATCAAACCGGACCAGACCGGCTCACACACCAGATCAAAGCAGACCAGACAGGCCCAGACTGCCTGAAACCGGATCAAGTCGGAACAGACCAGCCCAGACTGGCTATAACCGGGCCAGACCGGCTCAAACCGGTTTTCAGGGTCTCAAACCGGTTTTGACCTGATTAGACCGGATGAAACCGGACCAGACCGGCTCAGACAGGCTCGAATCGGTTTTGACTGGCTTCAACCAGACCAAACCAGCTCAAACCGGTTTTGACCGGCTCGAACGGGTTTTGACCGGCTCAAACAAGACCCAACAGGCTCAAACCAGACCAGACCGGCTGAAACTGGTTTTGACCAGCTAAAACCGGTTTTGACCTGCGGAAACCACACCAGACCGGCTGAAACCGGTTTTGACCTGATTAGACCGGATCAAACTGGGCCAGACAGGCTCAGAAAGGCTCAAATCGGTTTTGACTGGCTTCAACCAGACCAAACCGGCTCGAACTGGTTTTGACCGGCTCAAACAAGACGAGAATGGCTCAAACAGATTTTGACCTGCTGAAACCACACCAGACCGGCTGAAACCGGTTTTGACCGGCTAAAACAGGTTTTGACTGGATGAGACCGGATCGAACCGAATCAGACGGGCCCAGACCGGCTAAAATCGGATCACACCGGACGAGACAGGCCCAGACCGCCTGAAACTGGGCCACTAACCGGTTTTGACCGGTTAAAACCAGACCTGACCAGCTCAAACCGGTTTTGACGGACCTTAGCCGGTTTTGACCGACTAAAACCGGGCCAAACCAGCTCAAATCAGACCAGACTGGCTCAAACCAGAACAGTCTGGCTCGAACCTGTTTTCACCGGCTCAAACCAGACCAGACCGGTTCAAACCAGTTTTGACTGGCTCGTTCCGGTTTTGACCGGCTCAAACCGGTTTTGACCGGCTCAAACCACTCCAGACTGGCTAAAACCGGTTTTCAGCGGCTCAAGCCGGTTTTGACCTGATTAGACCAGATCAAACATGACCAGACCGGCTCACACAGGCTCGAATTGGTTTTGACTGGCTTCAACCAGACCAAACCGGCTCAAACGGTTTTGACAGGCTCCAACCGGTTTTGACCAGCTCAAACAAGACCAGACCGGCTCAAACCAGACCAGACCGGCTCAAACCAGTTTTGACCTGCTCAAACCACACCAGACCGGCTAAAACCGGTTTTGACCAGATGAGACCGGACCAAACCGGACTCGACCGGCCCAGACCAGCTGAAACCGGATCAAACCCGACCAGACCAGCGCAAACCGCATCAAACCGGACCAGACTGGCCCAGACCGGCTAAAACCGGGGAAAACCGGCTCAAAAAGGTTTCGACCGGCTCAAACCAGACCAGACCGTCTCAAACAAGACCGGACCGGCTCAAACAAGACCAGACCGGCTCAAACCGGTTTTGACCGGATGAGACCGGGTCAAACCGGAGCAGACTGGCTCAAACCGCATCAAACCGGAAAAGACCGACTAAGAACGGGTAAAACCAGGCCAAATCGGCTCAAGCCGGTTTTGACTGGCTCAAACCGGTTTGGACCTGCTCAAACCACACCAGACCGGCTGAAACCGGTTTTGACCGGCTAAAACCGGTTTTGACCGGATGAGACAGGATCAAACCGAATCAGACCGGCCCAGACCGGCTAAAATCGGATCAAACGGGACCAGAACGGCCCAGACTGCCTAAAACTGGGCCACAAACCTGATTTGACCGGTTCAAACCAGAACAGGCCTGCTCAAACCGGACCAGACTGGCTCAAACCGGTTTTGACCGGATGACAACGGATCAAACGGGAACAGACTGTCTCACACCGGATGAAACCGGACCAGACAAGCCCAGACCAGCTAAAACGGGATCCAACCAGACCAGAGTGGCACAGACCGGCTAAAACCGGGCCAGACCGGCTCAAACAGGTTTTGACCGGCTCAAACCAGTCCAGACTGGCTCAAACCGGTTTTGACCGGATGAGACAGGATAAAACCGGATCAGATCGGCTCAAACCGGATGAAACTGCACCAGACCGGCCCAGAACAACTGAAGTCGGAGCAAACCGGACCAGACCGGGCCAGACCGGCTAAAACCCGGCCAAAAACTGGTTTTGACCGGATCGAACCAGACCAGAGCAGCTCAAACCGATTTTGACCGGCTCAAACCGGTTTTAACCTGCTCAAACCACACCTGACCGACTCACACAAGTTTTGACCGGATGAAACCGACTTTGACCGGATGAGACAGGGTCAAACCGGACCAGACGGGTCCAGACTGGCTAAAACCTGATCAAAACGGACCAGACCGGCCCAGACTGCCTAAAAGCGGGCCAAACCAGCTCAGACCTATTTCGACCCTCTCAAACCTGACCAGACCGGCTCAAACCGGTTTTGACCGGCTCAAACCAGTCCAGACCGGCTCAAACCAGATCAAACCAGAACACACAGGCCCAAAGCGCCTAAAACCGGGCCAAACCGTCTCAAAACTATTTTGACCGGCTCAAACCAGACCTGACCGGCTCAAACCGGTTTTGACCGGATTAGACCGGATCAAACCCAACCAGACCTTCTCAAACCAGATCATACCGGACCAGACCAGCTCAAACCGGTTTTGACCTGCTCAAACCACACCAGACCGGCTGAAATCGGTTTTGACCAGCTAAAACCGGTTTTGACCGGATGAGACCGGATCAAAATGAATCAGACCAGCCCAGACCGGCTAAAATCGGATCCAAACGGAGCAGACCGGCCCAGACCGCCTAAAACAGCGCCACAAACCGGTTTTGACCGGTTCAAACCAGACCAGAGCGGCTCAAACCGGTTTTGACTGACCTGAGCCGGTTTTGACCGGCTCATACCATACCATACCGGCTCAAACCAGACCAGACCGGCTCAAATCGGTTTTGACAGGCTCAAACCAGACCAGACCGGTTCAATCCGGTTGTGACTGGCTTAAACCGGTTTTGAATGGCTCGAACCGGTTTTGACTGGCTCAAACCAGACCACACCGGCTCAAACCGGTTTTGACTGGCTCAATCCGGTTTTGACCGGATGAGACCGGATCAAACCGGATCAAACGGGCCCAGACCAGCTAAAACCAGATCAAACCGGACCAGAAAGGCCCAGACCGCCTAAAACCGGGGCAAAGCGGCTCAAACCTATTTTGACCGGCTCAAACCAGACCAGACCGGCTCAAACCGGTTTTCACCGGCTCAAACCAGACCAGACCGGCTCAAACCGCATCAAACGGGACCAGACTGGCCCAGACCGGCTCAAACCGGTTTTGACCTGCTCAAACCAGACCAGACCGGCTCAAACCTGTTTTCACCGGCTCAAACCAGACCTGACCGGCTCAAACCGGTTTTGACCGGATTAGACCAGATCAAACTGGCCCAGACCTTCTCAAACCGGATCATACCAGACCAGACCAGCACACACCGGCTCAAACCGGCTCAAACCGAACCAGACCGGCCCAGACAGGCTAAAACCGGGCGAAATCGGCTCAATCAGATTTTGACCGGCTCAAACAAGACCCGACCGGCTCAAATCAGACCAGACCGGCTCAAACCAGTTTTGACCAGCTAAAACCGGTTTTGACCGGATGAGACCGGATCAAAATGAATCAGACCAGCCCAGACCGGCTAAAATCGGATCCAAACGGAGCAGACCGGCCCAGACCGCCTAAAACAGCGCCACAAACCGGTTTTGACCGGTTCAAACCAGACCAGAGCGGCTCAAACCGGTTTTGACTGACCTGAGCCGGTTTTGACCGGCTCATACCATACCATACCGGCTCAAACCAGACCAGACCGGCTCAAATCGGTTTTGACAGGCTCAAACCAGACCAGACCGGTTCAATCCGGTTGTGACTGGCTTAAACCGGTTTTGAATGGCTCGAACCGGTTTTGACTGGCTCAAACCAGACCACACCGGCTCAAACCGGTTTTGACTGGCTGAAATCCATTTTGACCCGATGAGACCGGATCAAACCGGACCAGACGAGCCCAGACCGGCTAAAACCAGATCAAACCGAACCAGACGGACCGAGAACGCCTAAAACCGGGCCAAACCGGCTCAAATCTATTTTGACCGGCTGAAGCCAGACCAGACCACCTCAAACCGGTTTTGACCGGCACAAACCAGACCAGACCGGCTCAAACTGGATCAAAACGGACCAGACCGGCCAAGACCGCCTAAAACCGTGCCAAACCGGCTCAAACTTATTTTGACCGGCTCAAACCAGACCAGATCGGGTCGAACCTGTTTTGACCGGCTGAAACCAGACCTGACCGGCTCAAACCGGTTTTGACCAGATTAGACCGGATCAAACTGGACCAGACCTTCCCAAACCAGATCATATTGGACCAGACCAGCACAAACCGGCTCAAACTGGCTCAAACAGAACCAGACCGGCCTAGACAAGCTAAAACCGGGCCACACTGGCTCAAACAGGTTTCGACCGGCTAAAACCAGACCAGACCGGCTCAAACCAGACCAGACTGGCTCAAACCGGTTTTGACCAGCTCAAAGCGGTTTTGACCAGATCAAACCGGACTCGACCAGCCTAGACCAGCTGAAACCGGATCAAACAGGAGCAGACCGTCCCAGACCAGCTAAAACCGGGCCACAAACCGGTTTTCACCAGCTCAAACCAGACCAGACCGGCTCTAACCAGACCAGACCGGCTCAAACCGGTTTTGACCGGATGACTCCGGATCAAACCGGACCAGACCGGATCACACCGGATCAAACCGGACCAGACAGGCCCAGACCGGCTCAAACCGGATCAAGCCGGACCAGACCTGCCAAGACCGGCTAAAACCGGGCCAGACCGGCTCAAACCGGTTTTGACCGGCTCAAACCAGACCAGACAGGTTCAAACCGGTTGTGACTGGCTCAATCCGGGTTAGACTGGCTCAAACAGGTTTTGACCTGATTAGACTGCATCAAACCGGACCAGACCGGCTCAGACAGGCTCGAATCAGTTTTGACTGGCTTCAACCAAACCAAACCGGATCAATCCGGTTTTGACAGGCTCGAACCGGTTTTGATCAGCTCAAACCACTCCAGACCGGCTAAAACCAGTTTTCACTGGCTCAAACCGGTTTTGAACTGATTAGACCGCATCAAACCGGACCAGACCGGCTAAGAAAGGCTCAAATCGGTTTTGACTGGCTTCAACCAGACAAAACCGGCTCAAATCGGTTTTGACTGGCTTCAACCAGACAAAACCGGCTCGAACCGGTTTTGACCAGCTCAAACCAGATGAGACCGGCTCAAACAGATTTTGACCTGCTGAAACCACACCAGAACGGCTGAAACCGGTTTTGACCAGCTAAAACAGGTTTTGACTGGATGAGACCGGATCGAACCGAATCAGACGGGTCCAGACCGGCTAAAATCGGATCACACAGGACGATACCGGCCCAGACTGCCTGAAACTGGGTCACTAACCGGTTTGACCGCTTAAAACCAGACCAAACCGGCTCAAACCGGTTTTGACCGACCTTAGCCGGTTTTGACCGACTCAAACCAGACCAGACCGGCTCAAACCAAACCAGACTGGCTCAAACTGGTTTTGACCGGCTCAAAGTGGTTTTGACAGGATCAAACCTGACTCGACCGGCCCAGACCAGCTGAAACCAGATCAAACCAGACCAGACAGGCCCAGACAGGCTGAAAGCGGGCCACAAAGCTGTTTTGACCGGCTCAAACCACTCCAGACAGGCTCAAACCGGTTTACACAGGCTGAAACCGATTTTCACAGGATGAGTCCGGATCAATCTGGACCACACGGGCCCAGACAGGCTAAAACCGGATCTAACCGGACCAGAACGTCCCAGACCTCCTAACACCGGGCAAAACCGGCTCAAACCTATTTTGACCGGCTCAAACCAGAGCAGACGGGCTCAAACCGGTTTTGACCGGCTGAAACCGGACCAGACCGGCTCAAACCGGACCAGACCGGCTCAAACCGGATCAAACGGGACCAGACCGGCCCAGACCACATAAAACCGGGCCAAACCGGCTCAAACCTATTTTGACCAGCTCAAACCAGACCAGACCGGCTTGAACCTGTTTTGACCGGCTCAAACCAGACCTGACCGGCTCAAACCGGTTTTGATCGGATTAGACCGGATGAAACTGGACCAGACCATCTCAAACCGGATCATACTGGAACAGACCGGCACAAACCGGCTGAAACCGGCTAAAACCGAACCAGATCGGCCAAGACAGGCTAAAACCGGGCCAGACCGGCTCAAACCGGTTTTGACCGGCTCAAACCAGAACAGACCGGCTGAAACCAGACTACACTTGCTCAAACCGGTTTTGACAATATGAAACCAGAAGAGACTGGCTCAAACCGGTTTTGACCATATGAGACAGGATAAAACTGGACCAGACTGGCTAAAACTGGATGAAACCGCACCAGACCGGCCCAGAACAGCTGAAGCCGGAGCAAACCAGACCAGACAGGCTCAAACCGGATCAAACGGGACCAGACCAGCCCAGACCACATAAAACCGGGCCAAACCGGCTCAAACCTATTTTGACCAGCTCAAACCAGACCAGACCGGCTTGAACCTGTTTTGACCGGCTCAAACAAGACCTGACCGGCTCAAACCTGTTTTGATCAGATTAGACAAGATCAAACCGGACCAGACCATCTCAAACCGGATCATACTGGACCAGACCGACACAAACCAACTGAAACCGGCTCAAACCGAACCAGACCGGCTCAGAGAGGCTAAAACCGGGCCAAACCGGCTCAATCAGGTTTTGACCGGCTCAAACCAGACCAGACTGGCTCAAACCAAACCACACGGGCTCAAAACGGTTTTGACAGGCTGAAACCAGAAGAGACTGGCTCAAACCGGTTTTGACCGTATGAGACAGGATAAAACCGGACCAGACTGGCTAAAACTGGATGAAACCGCACCAGACCGGCCCAGAACAGCTGAAACCGGAACAAACCAAACCAGACTGGACAAGACCGTCTAAAACTGGGCCACAAACCAGTTTTGATGGGTTCAAACCAGACCAGACGGGTTCAAACCGGTTTTGACAGGCTCAAACCAGACCGGACCAGCGCAATCCGGTTTTGACCGGCTCAAACCTGTTTTGACCGGATGAAACCGGATCAAACCGGACCAGACCGGCTCACACTGGATCAAACCGGACCGGACCGGCCCAGACCGGCTAAAACCGGGCCAGACAGGCTCAAACCGGTTTTGACCAGTTCAAACCAGACCAGACCGGCTCAAACCGGTTTTGACCGACCTGAGACGGTTTTGACCGGCTCAAACCAGACCAGACCGGCTCAAACAAGACCAGACCGGCTCAAACCGATTTTGAACGGGTCAAAGCGGTTTTGACTGGATCAAACCGGACTCGACCGGCCCAGAACAGCTGAAACCGGATCAAACCGCAGCAGACCGGCCCAGACCGGCTGAAACGGGGCCACAAACCGGTTTTCACCGCCTCAAACCAGACCAGACCGGCTCAAACCGGTTTTGACCATCCTGAGCCGGTTTTGACCGGCTCAATCCAGACCAGACTGGCTCAAACCGGACCAGACCGGCTCAAACCGGTTTTGACCGGATGACACCGGTTCAAACCGGACCACACCAGCTCACACCAGATCAAACCAGACCAGACAGGCCCAGACCGGCTGAAACCGGATCAAACAAGACCACACCGGCAGAGACCGGCTAAAACCGGGCCAGAACGGCTCAAACCGGTTTTGACCGGCTCAAAGCAGACCAGAAAGGTTCAAACCGGTTTTGAATGGCTCAATCCGGTTTTGACCGGCTCAAACCGGAGCAGACCGGCTCAAACCGGACTCAAACAGGACCAGGACGGATCAAACCGGTGTTGACCGCCTCAAACCGGACTCAAACCGGACCAGACCGTCTCAAACCCGTTTTGACCAGCTCAAACCGGGTTTGACCGGCTCAAACCAGACCAGACCGGCTCAAACCAGACCAGACCGGCTCAAACCCGTTTTAAGAGGCTCAAATCGGTTTTCACCTGCTCAAACCACACCAGACCGGCTGAAACCGGTTTTGACTGGCTAAAACCGATTTTGACCGGATGAGACCAGATCAAACCGAATCACACCGTCCCAGACAGGCTAAAACCGGATCAAACCGGACCAGACCTTCTCAAACCGGATCATACCAGACCAGACCGGCACAAACGGGCTCAAACCGGTTCAAAACGAACCAGACCAGCCCAAACAGGCTAAAACCGTGCCAAACTGGCACAATCAGATTTCGACTGGCTCAAACCAGACCAGACTGGCTCAAACCAGACCATACTGGCTCAAACCGGTTTTGACCGGCTCAAACCAGAACAGACCGGCTCAAACCGGTTTTGACTGGATGAGACAGGATAAAACCGGACCAGACCGGCTCAAACCAGATGAAACCGCACCAGACCGGCCCAAAACAACTGAAGCCGGAACAAACCGAACCAGACCGGGCGAGACTGGCTAAATCCGGGCCTCAAACCGGTTTTGACCTGCTCAAACCACACCAGACCGGCTGAAACCGGTTTTGACTGGCTAAAACCGATTTTGACCGGATGAGACCAGATCAAACCGAATCACACCGTCCCAGACAGGCTAAAACCGGATCAAACCGGACCAGACCTTCTCAAACCGGATCATACCAGACCAGACCGGCACAAACGGGCTCAAACCGGTTCAAAACGAACCAGACCAGCCCAAACAGGCTAAAACCGTGCCAAACTGGCACAATCAGATTTCGACTGGCTCAAACCAGACCAGACTGGCTCAAACCAGACCATACTGGCTCAAACCGGTTTTGACCGGCTCAAACCAGAACAGACCGGCTCAAACCGGTTTTGACTGGATGAGACAGGATAAAACCGGACCAGACCGGCTCAAACCAGATGAAACTGCACCAGACCGGCCCAAAACAACTGAAGCCAGAACAAACCGAACCAGACCGGGCGAGACTGGCTAAATCCGGGCCTCAAACCGGTTTTGACCGGCTCAAACCAGACCAGACCGACTCAAACCGGGTTTTGACCGGCTAAAAGCGGTTTTCACCAGATCAAACTGGACTCGACCGGCCCAGAGCAGCTGAAACCAGATCAAACCGGACCAGATCAGCCCAGACCGGCTAAAACCGGACCACAAACCGGTTTTGACTGGCTCAAACCAGACCAGACTGGCTCAAACCGGGTTTGACCGGCTCAAACCAGACCAGACTGGCTCAAACTGGACAAGACCGGCCCAAACCGGTTTTGACCGGATTACACCGGATCAAACCAGAACAGACCGGCTCACACCGGATCAAACTGGACCAGACAGGCCCAGACCGGCTGAAACCGGATCAAACCGGACTACACCGGCCCAGACCGGCAATAACCGGGCCAGACCGGCTCAAACCGGTTTTGACCGGCTCAAACAGGACAAGACCGGTTCAAACCGGTTTTGACTGGCTCAATCCGGTTTTGACCGGCTCAAACCACTCTAGACCGGCTAAAACCGGTTTTCACCGGCTCAAACCGGTTTTGACCTTATTAGACCGGATCAAACCGAACCAGATCGGCTCAGACAGGCTCGAATCGGTTTAGACTGGTTTCAACCAGACCAAAACGGCTCAAATAGTTTTGACCAGCTCGAACCGGTTTTGACCGGGTCAAACAAGACCAGACCGACTGAAACTGGTTTTGACCAACCTGAGCCGGTTTTGGACGGCTCAAACCAGTCCAGACCGGCTCAAACGAGACCAGACAAGCTCAAACCGGTTTTGACCGGCTCAAAGCGTTTTGACCGGATCAAACCAGACTCGACTGCCCGAGACCAGGTGAAACCGGATCAAACCAAACCAGACTCTCCCAGACCGGCTAAAACTGGGCCACAAACCGGTTTTGACAGGCTCATACCAGACCAGACCGGCTCAAACCGGTTTTGATCGGCCTGAACCGGTTTTGACCGGCTCAAACCAGACCAGACCGGCTCAAACCGGACCAGACCGGCTCAAACCGCTTTTGACCGGATGACACCGGATCAAACCGGACCAGCCTGGCTCACACCGGATCAAACCGGACCAGGCAGGCCCACACCGGCTGAAACCGGATCAAACCAGACCAGACCAGTCCAGAACGGCTTAAATCGGGCCAGACCGGCTCAAACCAGTCCAGACCAGTTCAAACCAGTTTTGACTGGCTCAATCCGGTTTTGACCACCTCCAACCGGTTTTGAACGGCTCAAACTACTCCAGACCGGCTAAAACCTGTTTTTACCGGCTCAAAACGGTTTTGACCTGATTAGATCGGATCAAACCAGACCAGACCGGCTCAGACAGGCTCGAATCTGTTTTGACTGGCTTCAACCAGACCAAACCGGCTCAAACCGATTTTTAAAGGCTCGAACCAGTTTTGACCGGCTCAAACCAGACCAGACCGGCTCTAACCAGACCAGACCGGTTCAAACCCGTTTTGACCGGCTAAAACCGGTTTTGACCGGATGAGACCGGATCAAACCGAATCAGACCGGCCCAGACCGGCTGAAATCGGATCAAACCGGATCAGACAGGCCTAGACCGCCTAAAACTGGGTTACAAACCGGTTTTGACTGGTTCAAACCTGACCAGACCGGCTCAAACCAGACCAGACCGGCTCAAACCGGTTTTGACATGCTCAAACCGGACCAGTTCAGCTCCAACCGGATGAAACCGCACCAGACCGGCCCAGAACAGCTGAAGCCGGAGCAAACCGGACCAGACCGGCCCAGACCGGCTCAAACCGATTTTGACCAGCCTGAGCCGGTTTTGGCCAACTCAAACCAGACCAGACCGGCTCAAACCGGTTTTGACCGGCTCAAACGTGACCAGACCGGCTCAAAAAGCATCAAACGGGACCACAACGGCCCAGAACGCCTAAAAACGGGCCAAACCGGCTCAAACCTATTTTGACCCGCTCAAACCAGACCAGACCGGCTCGAACCTGTTTTGACCGGCTCAAACCACACCAGACCGGCTCAAACCGGTTTTGACCGGATTAGACCGGATCAAACCGCACCAGACCTTCTCAAACTGGATCATACCAGACCAGACTGGCACAAACCGGCTCAAACCGGCTCAAACCGAACCAGACTGGCTCAGACAGGCTAAAACCAGGCCAAATCGGCTCAATCAGGTTTTGGCCGGCTCAAACCAGACCAGAAAGGCTCATACAAGACCAGACTGGATCAAAACGGTTTTGACCGGCTCAAACCAGAACAGAGCGGCTCAAACCGGTTTTGACCGGATTAGACCGGAAAAAAACCGGACCAGACCGGGTCAAACGGGATGAAACCGCACCAGACCGCCCCAGAACAGCTGAAGCCAGAGCAAACCGGACCAGACCGGCCCAGACCCGCTCAAACCGCTGTTGACCAGCCTGAGCCGATTTTGGCCGGCTCAAACCAGACCAGAGCGGCTGAAACCGGACCAAACCGCCTCATACCGGTTTTGACCCGCTCAAAAAACATCAGACCGGCTGAAACCGGTTTTGACCGGCTAAAACAGGGTTTGACCGGATGAGACCGGATCAAATCGAATCAGACCGGCCAAGAACGGCTAAAATCGGATCAAACCACAGCAGACCGGCTCAAACCGGACCAGACCGGCTCAAACCGGTTTTGACTGGATGACAACGGATCAAACCGCACCAGACCGACTCACACCGGATCAAACCGGTCCACACAGGCACAGACCGGCTGAAACCAGATCAAACCGGACCAGACCGGCCCAGACTGGCTAAAACCGGGCCAGATCGGCTCAAACTGGTTTTGACCGACTCAAACCAGACCAGACAGGTTCAAATCGGTTTTGACTGGCTCAATCCGGTTTTGACTGGCTCAAACTGATATTGACCGGCTCAAACCACTCCAGAACGGCTAAAACCGTTTTTCACCGGCACAAACCGGTTTTGACCTGATTAGACCGGATCAAACCGGACCAGACAGCTCAGACAGGCTCGAATCGGTTTTGACTGGCTTCAACCAGACCAAACCGGCTCAAACCCGTTTTGACGGTCTCGAACCGGTTTTGAACGGCTCAAACCGGTTTTGACCTACTCAAACCACACCAGACCGGCTGAAACCGGTTTGGACCGGCTAAAACCGGGTTTGACCGGATGAGACCTGTTCAAACCGAATCAGACCGGCCCAGACTGGCTAAAATCGAATCAAACCGGACCAGACCGGCCCAGACCTCCTAAAACTGGGCCACAAACTGGTTTTCACTGGCTCAAACCAGACCAGACCGGCTCAAACCAGACAAGACCGGCTCAAACCGCTTTTGACCGGCTCAAACCAGACCAGAGAGGCTCAAAGCAGTTTTGACCGGATGAGACAGGATAAAACCGAACCGGACCGGCTCAAACCGGATGAAACCGCACCAGACCGGCCCAGAACAGCTGAAGCCGGAGCTAACCAGAGCAGACCGGACCAGACCGGCTAAAACCGGGCCACAAACCGGTTTTGACCGGCTCATACCGGTTTTGACCAGCTCAAACCACTCCAGACGGGCTAAAACCGGTTTTCACTGGCCCAAACCGGTTTTGACCTGATTAGACCGGATCAAACCGGACCAGACCGGCTAAGAGAGGCTCGATTCGGTTTTGACTGGCTTCAAGCAGACCAAACCGGCTCGAACCGGTTTTGACCGGCTCAAACCAGACCAGACGGACTCAAACCAGACCAGACCGGTTCAAACCGATTTTGACCTGCTCAAACCACACCAGACTGGCTGAAACCGGTTTTGACCGGATGAGACCGTATAAAAACGAACCAGAGCAGACAAGACCAGCTAAAATCGGATCCAACCGGAACAGACCGTCCCAGACCGCCTAAAGCTGGGCCAAAAGCCGGTTTTGACCGTTTCAAACCAGACCAGACCGGCTGAAACAGGTTTTGACCTACCTGAGCCGGTTTTTACCAGCTCAAACCATACAAGACCGGCTCAAACCAGACCAGACCAGCTCAAAGCAGACCAGACCGGCTCAAACCGGTTTTGACCTGCGCAAACCACACCAGACCGGCTGAAACTGGTTTTGACCGGCTAAAACCGGTTTTGACCAGATGAGACCGGATCAAAACGAATCAGACTAGCCCAGACCGGTTAAAGTGGGATGAAACCGTACCAGACCGGCCCAGACCACCAAAAACTGGGCCAGAAATCTGTTTTGACCGGTTCTTACCAGACCAGACCGGCTCAAACAGGTTTTGACCGACCTGAGCGGGTTTTGACTGGCTCAACCACACCAGACCGGCTCAAACCAGACCAGACTGGCTCAAACCGGTTTTAACCGGCTCAAACCAGATTGGACCGGTTCAATCCGGTTTTGACCGCCTCAAACCGGTTTTGAAAGGCTCAAACCGGTTTTGACCGGCTCAAACCACACCAGACCGGCTCAAACCGGTTTTGACTGCCTGAAACCGATTTTGACCGGATGAGACCGGATCAAACCGCACCAGACGGGCCCAGACCGGCTAAAACTGGATCAAACCGGACCAGAACGGTCCACACCGCCTAACACCGGGCCAAATCGGCTCAAATCTATTTTGACCGGCTCAAACCAGACCAGACCGGCTCAAACCGGTTTCGACCAGATCAAACCAGACCAGATCGGCTCAAACCGGATCAAACCGGACCAGACCTGAGCACACCGCGTAAAACCGGGCCAAACCGGCTCAAACCTAATTTGACCGGCTCTAACCAGACCAGACCGGCTCGAACCAGTTTTGACCGGCTCAAACCAGACCAGACCGGCTCAAACCGGTTTTGACCGGCTCAAACCAGACCAGACCGGCACAAACCGGATCAAACTGGACCAGACTGGCACAAACCGGCTCAAGACGCCTCAAACCAAACCAGACCAGTCCAGACAGGCTAAAACCAGGCCAAACCGGCTCAATCAGGTTTTGACCGGCTCAAACCAGACCAGACCGGCTCAAACCAGACCACACTGGCTCAAACCAGTTTTGACCGGCTGAAACTAGAAGAGACTGGCTCAAACCGGTTTTGACCGCATGAGACAGGATAATACCAGACCAGACCGGCTCAAAACGGATGAAACCGCAACACACCGGCCCAGAACAGCTGAAGCCGGAGCAAACAAGTCCAGATCGGGCCATGTCAGGTAAAACCGGGCTACAAACAGGTTTTGACTGGCACAAACCAGACCAGACAGGCTCAAACCGGTTTTGACCATCTCAAACCACACCAGACCGGCTGAACCCGGTTTTGACCGGCTAAAACCGGTTTTGACCAGATGAAACCAGATCAAACCGAATTAGATCGGCCCAGACCGGCTAAAATCGGAACAAACCAGACCAGACCGGCCCAGACCGCCTAAAGCTGGGCCACAAACCGATTTTGACCGGTTAAAACCACAGCAGACTGGCTCAAACCAGTTTTGACCGACCTGAGCCGGTTATGACCGGCTCAAACCAGACCAGACTGGCTCAAACCAGACCAGACCGGCTCAAACCCGTTTTGACAGGCTGAAACCAGTTTTGACCGCATCAAACCAGACTCGACCAGCCCAGACCAGCTGAAACCGGTCAAACCGGACCAGACCGGCCCAGACCGGCTAATACCGGGCCACCAACCGGTTTTGACCGGCTCAAACCAGACCAGACCGGCTCAAACCGGTTTTAACCCACCTGAGCCGGTTTTGACCGGCTCAAACCAGACCAGACAGGCTCAAAACAGACCAGACTGGCTCAAACCGGATCAAACCGGACCAGACAGGCCCAGACCGGCTGAAACAGGATCAAAACGGGCCAGACTGGCCCAGACCGGCTAAAACCAGGCCAGACCGGCTCAAACCGGTTTGGACCGGCTCAAAACGGACCAGATCGGTTCAAACTGGTTTTGATTGTCTCAATTCGGTTTTGACTGGCTCAAACCACTCCAGACCGGCTAAAACCGGTTTTGACCGACTCAAACCGGTTTTGACCTGATTAGACCGGATCAAACCGGACCAGACCGGCTCAGAGAGGCTCTAATCGGTTTTGACTGGCTTCAAGCAGACCAAACAGGCTGAAACCGGTTTTGACCTGCTCAAACCACACCAGAGCGGCTGAAACCGGTTTTGACCGGGTCAACCCAGACCAGACGGGATAAAACAGGATCAGACTGGCTCAGACCAGTTTTGACCGGCTCTAACCGAACCAGACTGGCTCAACCGGATCAAATCGGATCAGACCGGCTCTTAGACCGTCTCAAACTGGTTTTGATTGGCTCAATACGGACCAGAACGGCTCAAACCGGTTTTGACCGGCTCAAACCGGACCAGACCATCTCATACCGGACTCAAACTGGACCAGAACGGATCAAACCAGTGTTGATCGGCTCAAACCCGACCTGACCGGCTGAAACTGGTTTTGACCATCTCAAAGCGGACTAGACCGACTCTAACCGGTTATGACCGGCTCAAAGCGCACTCAAACCGGACCAGACCGTCTCAAACGGGACTCCAACCGGACCAGATCGGCTCAAACCGGTGCTGACCAGCTCAAAACGGACTCAAACCGGACCAGACCGGCTCAAACCTGTGTTGTCCGGCTCGAACCAGGCTCAAACCGGACCAGAACGACTCAAACCGGACCAGACAGGCTCAAGCCAGATCAAAACGGACCAGACCGGATCAAACGGGTTTTGACCAGCTGAAACCGGACCAGACCGGCTCAAAGCGGATCAAAACGGACCAGACAGGCTCAAACAGGCTCAAACCGGATCAGACCAGCTAAAACCAGACTTAAACTGGACCAGACCAGCTGAAACCGGTTTTGACCGGCTCAAATCGGACCAGACCCCATCAAACCGGATCAAACCGGACCAGACCGGCTCAAACAGGTTTTGACCAGCTCACAAAAGCCCAGACCAGCTCTACCGGATCAAACCGGACCTGACCGGCTTTAATCGGATCAAACCGGACCAGACCAGCTCAAACCGGGGTTGACCCGCTAAAACCCGACCAGACTGGCTTAAACCGGACCAGACTGGCTCAAACAGGGTTTGTCCGGCTCAAACTGGACTCAAACGGGACCACAACAGCTCAAACCGGGTTAGACTGGCTCAAACCGGACCAGACTGGCTCAAAACGAATCAAACCGTACCAGACCGGCTCTTAGACCGGCTCAAACTGGACCAGACCAGCTCCAACCGGTTTTAACCGGCTCAAATCGGACTCAAACTGGACCAGACCGGCTCAAACTGGTGTTGACCGGCTCAAACCTGACTCAAACTGGACCAGACCGGCTCACACCGGTGTTGATTGGCTCGAACCAGACTCAAACCGGACCACAACGACTCAAACCGGACCAGACATGCTCAAACCGGATGAAAACGGACCAGACCGGCTCCAACCGGTTTTGACCAGCTTAAACAGGACCAGACTGGCTCAAACTGGGCCAGACCGTCTCAAATCGGATCAAACCGGACCAGACAGGCTCAAACAGGCTCAAACCGGACCAGGCCAGCTCAAACCGGACTCAAACCGGAACAGACCGGCTGAAAACGGTTGTGACCGGCTCAAATCGGACCAGACCGCATCAAACCGGATCAAACCGGACCAGACCGGATCAAACCGGTTTTGACCAGCTAACAAAAGCCCAGACTGGCTCTACTGGATCAGACCGGACCAGACCGGCTCAAACTGGCTCAAACCGCACCAGACCGGCTCAAACAGGATTTGACCAGCTCACACCGGACCAGAGCGGCTCAAACCGGTATTGACCGGCTCAAATTGGACTCAAACTGGAACAGACCGGCTCAAACCTGTTTTGACCAGCTCAAAACGGACCAGACAGAATCAAACCGGATCAAATCGGACCAGATCCGCGCTTAGACAGTCTCAAACCGGTTTTGATCGGCTCAATATGGACCAGACCGGCTGAAACCGGTGTTGACCGGCTCAAACCGGACTCAAACCGAACCAGACCGGCTCAAACCAGTGTTGACCGACTCGAAACAGACTCAAACCGGACCAGAACGTCTCAAACTGGACCAGACTCAAACTGGACCTGACACAAACTGGACCAGAACGGCTCAAACCGGTTTTGACCGGTTCATACCGGACTCAAACCGGACCAGACCGGCTCAAACCGGTTTTGAACGGCTCAAACCACACCATACCGGCTCAACCGTATCAAACCGGACCAGACCGGTTCAAACCCGATCAAACTGGACCAGAGCGGCTCAAACCGGTTTTGACCGGCTCAAATTGGACTCAAACTGGAACAGACCGGCTCAAACCTGTTTTGACCAGCTCAAAACGGACCAGACAGAATCAAACCGGATCAAATCGGACCAGATCCGCGCTTAGACAGTCTCAAACCGGTTTTGATCGGCTCAATATGGACCAGACCGGCTGAAACCGGTGTTGACCGGCTCAAACCGGACTCAAACCGAACCAGACCGGCTCAAACCAGTGTTGACCGACTCGAAACAGACTCAAACCGGACCAGAACGTCTCAAACTGGACCAGACTCAAACTGGACCTGACACAAACTGGACCAGAACGGCTCAAACCGGTTTTGACCGGTTCATACCGGACTCAAACCGGACCAGACCGGCTCAAACCGGTTTTGAACGGCTCAAACCACACCATACCGGCTCAACCGTATCAAACCGGACCAGACCGGTTCAAACCCGATCAAACTGGACCAGACCGGCTCAAACCGGTTTTGACCGGCTCAAATCGGACCAGAGCAGCACAAACCGAATTTGACCAGTTCAAATCAGACTCAAACAGGACCACACAGGCTCAAACCGGTTTTGACCGGCTCAAACCCGACCAGACCGACTCAAACTGGAAGAGCCCGCCTCAAACCGGTTTTGACCGACTCAAACCCGTCCAGACCGGCTAAAACCGGACCAGACCGGCTCAAACCGATTTTGACCGGATCAAAGCAGACTAGACCGGCTCTAAACGGTTATGACCGGTTCAAACCGCACTCAAACTGGACCAGACCGTCTCAAACTGGTGTTGTCCAGCTCAAACCGGACTCAAACCGGACCAAACCGGCTCAAACCGGTTTTGACCGGCTCAAACCGGACTCAAACCAGACCAGACCGTCTCAAACGCGTTTTGACCGGCTCAAACCCGACCAGACTGGCTGAAACCGGAGGAGACCAGCTCAAACACGTTTGGACCAGCTCAAACCAGACCATACTTTCTCTACCAGATCAAAGTGGACCAGACTGGCTCAAACAGGATCAAACAGGACCAGAACCGCTCAAACCGGATCAAACCGGACCAGACCGGCACAGACCGGTTTGGCCTGGCTCAAACCGAATTCAAACCGTATCCGACCGGCTCAAAACGGACCAGACCGGCTCAAACCAGTAGAAAACCGCTTTTGACCATCTGAAACCGGTCAAGACAGTCTCAAACCGGTTTTGACTGGATCAAACCGGGCTCAAACAGGACCAGACCGTGTCAAACCGGTTTTAAAACGGCTCAAATCAGACTCAAACAGGAACAGACCGGCTCAAACAGAGTTTGACAGTCTCAAACCAGACCAGACGGGCTCAACCGGATCAAACCGGACCTGACCGGCTCAAACCGGTTTTGACCGGCTCAAATCGGACCAGAGCAGCACAAAACGAATTTGACCAGCTCAAACCAGACTCAAAGAGTACCACAGCGGCTCAATCCGGTTTTGACCGACTCAAACCCGACCAGACCGGCTAAAACTGGACGAGACCGCCTCAACCCGGTTTTGACCGACTCAAACTCGTTCAGACCGGCTAAAACCGTACCAGACCGGCTCAAATCGGTTTTGAACAGCTCAAAGCGGACTACATCGGCTCTAACCGGTTATGACTGGCTCAAACCGCACTCAAACCGGACCAGACCTTCTCAAACTGTTGTTGTCTGGCTCAAACCACACTCAAACCGGACCAGATCGGCTCAGACCGGTTTTGACCGGCTCAAATCGGACCAGAGCAGTACAAACCGAATTTGACCAGCTCAAACCAGACTCAAACAGGACCACACCGTCTCAAACCGGTTTTGACCGGCTCAAACCCGACCATACCGGCTCAAACTGGATGAGACCACCTCAAAGCGGTTTTGACCAACTCAAACCCGTCTAGACTGGCTAAAACCAGAGCAGACCGGCTTAAACCGGTTTTGACCGGCTCAAAGCGGACTAGACCGGCTCTAACCGGTTATGACTGGCTCAAACCGCACTCAAACCGGACCAGACCGTCTCAAACTGGTGTTGTCCGGCTCAAACCGCACTCAAACCGGACCAGACCGGCTCAAACCGGTTTTGACTGGCTCAAATCGGACCAGAGCAGCACAAACGGAATTTGACCAGCTCAAACCAGACTCAAACAGGACCACACCGGCTCAAAACGGTTTTGACCGGCTCAAACCCGACCAGACCGGCTCAAACCAGACCAGACCAGTTCAAACCGGTTTTGACTGGCTCAAACCAGACCAGACTGGCTCAAAGCGGTTTTGACAGGATGAGACAGGATAAAACCAGATCGGACTGGCTCAAACGGGATGAAACCGCACAAGACCGGCCCAGAACAGCTGAAGCCGGAGCAAACCGGACCAGACCGGCCCAGACTGGCTAAAACTGGGCCACAAACCGGTTTTGACAGGATCAAACCGGACCAGACCGGCTCAAACTGGTTTTGACCGGCTCAAACCATACCATACAGGCTCAAACCGGACCAGAACGGCCCAAAAGGGTTTTGGCCGGATGACACCGGATCAAACCTGACCAGACCGGCTCAAACCGGATCAAAGCAAACCAGACAGGCCCAGACCAGCTGAAACCGGATCAAACCGGACCAGACCGGCCCATACCGGCTAAAACTGGACCAGACCAGCTCAAACCGGTTTTAACTGGCTCAAACGAGACCAGACCGTTTCAAACCGGTTTTGACAGGCTCAATCCGGTTTTTAACCGTCTCAAACAGGTTTTGACCGGCTCAAACCACTCCAGACCGGCTTAAACCGGTTTTCACCGCCTCAAACCGGTTTTGACCTGATTAGACCGGATCAAACCGGACCAGACCGGCTCAGACAGGCTCGAATCGGTTTTGACTGGCTTCAACCAGACCAAACCGATTCAAACCGGTTTTGACCGGCTCGAACTGGTTTTGACCTGCTCAAACCACACCACACCGGCTGAAACCGGTTTTAACCGGCTGAGACCGAATCAAACGGAATCAGACCGGCCCAGACCGGCTAATATCAGATAAAACCGGACCAGACAGGTCCAGGCCGCCTAAAACTGGGCCACAAACCGGTTTTCACTGGCTCAAAGCAGACGAGACTGGCTAAAACCAGACTGGACCAGCTCAAACAGGTTTTGACCGGCTCATAACGGTTTTCACCGGCTCAAACCAGACCAGACCGGTTAAATCCGGTTTTGACTGGCTCAAACCGGTTTTGAACGGCTCGAACCAGTTTTGACAGGCTCAAATCGGTTTTGACCGGCTCAAACCACACCAGACCTGCTCAAACCGGTATTGACTGGCTGAAACCAATTTTGACCATATGAGACCGGATCAAACCGGACCAGAACGGCCCAGACCGCCTAAAACCGGGCCAATCCAGCTCAAACCTATTTTGACCGGCTCAAACCCGACCAGACCGGGCCAGACCGGCTGAAACTGGATCAAACCAGACCAGACCGGGCAAGACCGGCTAAAACCAGGCCACAAACCGGTTTTGAACGGCTCAAACCAGACCAGACTGGATCAAACCGGTTTTGACCAGCCTGCGCCGTATTTGACCAGCTCAAACCAGACCAGACCGGCTCAAACCGGAGCAGACAGGCTCAAACCGGTTTTGACCGGATGACACCGGATCAATTTGGACAAGACCGGCTCACACCGGATCAAACCGGACCAGACAGACACAGAAAGGCTGAAACCAGATCAAACCGGACCAGACCAGACCAGACTGGCTAAAATCGGGCCAGACTGGCTCAAACCGGTTTTGAACGGCTGAAACCAGACCAGACCGGTTCAAACCGGTTTTGACTGGCTCAATCCGGTTTTGACGGACTCAAACCGGTTTTCCCCGGCTCAAACCGCTTTTGACCTGATTAGACCGGATCGAACCGGACCAGACTGGCTCAGACAGGCTCGAATCTGTTTTGATTGGCTTCAACCAGACCAAACTGGCTCAATCCGGTTTTGACCGGCTCGAACCGGTTTTGACCGGCCCAAACCACTCCAGACTGGCTAAAACTTGTTTTCACCGGCTAAAACAGGTTTTGACCTGATTAGACCGGAACAAACCGGACCAGACCGTCTCAGATAGGCTCGAATCGGTTTTGACTGGCTTCAACCAGACCAAACCGGCTCAAACAGGTTTTGACAGGCTCAAACCAGACCAGCCCGGCTCAAACCAGACCAGACAGGCTCAAACCGGTTTTGACCGGCTCAAACTGGTTTTGACCTGCTCAAACCACACCATACCGGCTGAAATTGGATTTTACCGGTTAAAACTGGTTTTGACCGGATGAGACCAGATCAAACTGAATTAGACCGGCCCAGAACGGCTAAAATCGGAACATACCGCACCAGACCGGCCCAGACCACCTAAAACTGGGCCACAAACCGGTTTTGACGGGTTTAAACCAGACCAGACCGTCTCAAACCGGTTTTGACCAGTTCAAAGCGATTTTGACCGGATCAAACGGGACTCGACCGGTCCAGACCAGCTGAAACCGGTAAAACCGGTCCAGACCGGCCCCGACCGGCTAAAACCAGGCCACCAACCGGTTTTGACCGGCTCAAACCAGACCAGACCGTTTCAAACCAGTTTTGACTGGCTCAATCCGGTTTTGACTGGCTCAAACCGTTTTGGACCAGCTCAAACCACTCCAGACCGGCTAAAACCGGTTTTCACCGGCTCAAAACGGTTTTGACCTGATTAGACCAGATCAATCCGGACCAGACGGGCTCAGACAGGCTAGAATCGGTTTTGAGTGGCTTCATCCAGACCAAACTGGCTCGAACTATGTTGACTGGCTCAAACCAGACCAGACCGGCTCAAACCGGTTTTCACCGGCTCAAACCAAACCAGACCGGCTCAAACCGGTTTTGACCAGATGAGACATGATAAAACCGGACCAGACCGGCTCAAACCGGATGAAACCGCACCAGACCGGCCCAGAACAGCTGAAGCCGGAACAAACCAGACCAGACTGACCCAGACCGGCTAAAACCGGGCCACAAACCTGTTTTGACAGGCTCAAACCAGATCAGACCGGCTCAAACCAGCTTTGACCGGATGAGACAGGATAAAACCGGACCAGACTGGCTCAAACCGGTTTTCAACGTCTCAAACTGGACCAGTCCGGCTTATACCGGATCAAACCAGGTTTTTCTGGCTCAAACCGTACTCAAACCAGATCAGGAAATCTAAAACCGGCTCAAACCAGACCAGACCGGCTCAAACCGGTTATGACCAGTTCAAACCGGACTCAAACCGGACCAGACCGTCTCAAACTGGTGTTGACCGGCTCCAACCGGACAGAAACCGGACTAGACCGGATCAAACCGGTTTTGACCGGCTCAAACCGGACCAGACCGACTCAAACCCAATCAAACCGTATCAGAGCGGCTTAAACCGGTTTTGACCGGTTCAGGCTGGACTCAAACCAGACCAGACCATCTCAAACCGGTTTTGACCAACTCAAACCGGAGCAGAACGGCTCAAACCGGTTTTGACCGGCTCAAATCGGACTCAAACCGGACCAGACTGGCTCAAACCGGCTCAAACTGGACCACACGGACTAAAATCGGATCAAACCAGACGAGACCGGCTCAAAAGGGATCAATCCGGACCAGACCGGCTGGTCCCGCTAAATCTGGTTTTGTCCGGCTCAAACTGGACTCAAACCGACATTGACCGGCTCAAACCAGATCACACCGGAGCAGACCAGCTCAAACCGGATCAAACCGGACCAGACCGGCTCAACCGGATCACACCGGACCATACCCGCTTAAACCGGATCAAACTGGAACAGACCGCCTCAAACCAGCGTTGACCAGCTCAGACCCGACCAGTCCGGCTTAAACCGGACCAGACTGGCTCAAAACGGGCTTCACTGGCTTACTCAGGGGAGTGTACACGAAGGGGAGTGCTCATTTAGGGGAGTGCACACTCAGGGGTGTCCTCACTCAAGGGAGTGCACACACAGGGGAGTGCACACTCAGGGGAGCGCTCACACAGGGGAGTGGCCACTGAGGTGAGCGCTCACACATGGAAGAGCACACTCAGGGGAGCCCTCACTCAGGCGAGTCCACACTCAGGGGAGTGCACACTCAGAGTAGTCCTCACTCAGGCGAGTGCACTCTCTGGTGAGAGCACACTCAGGGGAGCGCTCACTCAGGGGAGTGCACACTCAAAGGAGCGCACACTCAGGGGAGTGCACACTCAGTGGAGTCCTCACTCAGGAGAGTGTGAACTAAGAGGAGTGCACACTCAGGGGAGTGCTCACTCAGGGGAGTGCACACTCAGGGGAGTCCTCCCTCAGGACAGTGCACACTCAGGGGAGTGCACACTCAGGGGAGTGCTCACTCAGGGGAGTGCACACACTGGGGAGTGCACACTCAGGTGAGCACACAAACAGGGGAGTGTTCATTCAGGGGAGCGCACACTCAGGGGAGTCCTCACTCAGGCGAGCGCACATTCAGGGGAGTGCCGACTCAGAGTAGTCCTTACTCAGGTGAGCGCACACTCAGGGGAGTGCACACTCAGGGGAGCGCTCACTCAGGGGAGTGCTCATTCAGGGGAGTGCATACTCAGGGGAGTCATCACTCAGACGAGTACCCCCTCAGGAAGCGCTCAGTCTGGTGAGTCCTCACTCAGGCGAGTTCACACTCAGGGGAGTGCCCACTTAGAGTAGTCCTTACTCAGGGGAGTGCACACTCAGGGGAGCGCACACTCAGGGGAGTGCACACACTGGGGGGTGCACACTCAGGGGAGTCCTCACTCAGAGGAGTGCGAACTAAGAGGAGTGCACACTCAGGGGAGTGCTCACTCAGGGGAGTGCACACACGGGGTGTCCTCACCGAGGGGAGCGCTCACTCAGGGGAGTGCACAATCAGGTGAGCCCACACTCAGGAGAGTGCACACTCAGGGGAGTCCTCATTCAGGAGAGTGCGAACTCAGGGAAGTGCACTCCCTGGGAAGCGAACACTCAAGGGACTGCACACTCAGGGTAGTGCACACTCAAGGGAGTCCTCACTCAGGAGAGTGCGAACTCAGAGGAGTGCACACTCAGGGGAGTGCTCATTCAGGGGAGTGTACACTCAGGGGAGTCATCACTCAGACGAGTACCCCCTCAGGAGAGCGCTCACTCTGGGGAGTCCTCACACAGGCGAGTTCACACTCAGGGGAGTGCACACTCAGGGGTGTCCTCACCCAGGCGAGTGCACACTCAGGTTAGTGCGCACTCAGGGGAGTTCACACTCAGGGTAGCGCAATCTCAAGGGAGCGCAAACTCAGGGGAGTGTAAACTTAGGGGAGTGTAAACTTAGAGGAGTGCTCAATCAGTGGAGTGCACACTCAGGGGAGTCCAAACTCAGGCGAGATCACAATCAGGGGAGTGCACACTCAGGGGAGTCCTCACCGAGGCGAGTGCACACTCAGGGGAGTTCGCACTCAGGGGAGCGCTCACTCAGGGCAGCGAATACACTGGGGAGAGCACACACAGGGGAGCGCACACTTATGGGAGTGCACACACAGGGGAGTCCTCACTCAAAAGAGTGCGAACTCAGGTGAGCGAAATCTCAGGGTAGCACACACTCAGGGGAGCGCACACTCAGGGGAGTCCTCACTCAGGAGAGTGCGAACTCAGAGGAGTGCACACTCAGGGGAGTGCTCATTCAGGGGAGTACACATTCAGGGGAGTGCTCACTCAGACGAGTGCACACTCAGGGGAATGCACACTCAGGGAGGCGCTCACAAAGCGGAGTGCCCACTCAAGTGAGTGCTCACTCAGGGGAGTGCACACTCAGGGGATCAAAACGGACCAGACCGGCTCAAACCGGTTTTGACCGGCTCAAACCGGACCAGACCGGCCCAACCGGATGAAACCGGACCAGACCGGCTCACACCGGCACAAACCGGACCAGACCGGCTTAGACAGGGTTTGACTGGCTCAAACCGAAGCTGAGAGGCTCAAACAGGATGAAAACGGACCGGACCGGCTGTTAGACCAGCTCAAACATGTTTTGACCGGCTCAAACCGGACAAGATGGACTCAAACCGGACTCAAATCGGAGCAGAACGGATCAAACCAGTGTTGACCGGCTCAAACCTGACTCAAACTGGACCAGACCGGCTCAAAGCGGTGTTGACCCGCTCAAACCGGACTCAATCCGGACCAGACCGGCTCATACCGGCTTTGAACGGCTCAAACCAGACCATACCAGCTCAAACGAATCAAACTGGATCCGGGTTAAACCGGATCAAACCGGACCAGACCAGCTCAAACCGGTTTTGACTGGCTCAAATCGGACGACAGCAACACAAACCGAAATTGACCAGCTCAAACCAGACTCAAACAGGACCACACTGGCTCAAACCGGTTTTGACCGGCTCAAACCCGACCAGACCGTCTGAAACCGGACCAGACAGGCTCAAACCGGTTTTGACCGGCTCAAACCCTACCAGACCGGATGAAATGGGACGAGACGGCCTCAAACCGGTTTTGACTGGCTCAAATCGGACCAGAACGGCACAAACCTGTTTTGACCGTATTAGACTGGCTCAAACCGGTTTTTAGCGGCTCAAATCGCACCACACCAGCTCAAACCGGTTTTGACCAGCTGCAAATGGACTCAAACCATTTTTGTCCGTCACAAACCGGACCAGACCGCCTCAAACCTGTTTTGACCGGCTCAAACCGGACGCAAAATGTACCAGTCCGGCTCAAACTGGACTCAAAGCGGACTAGACCGGCTCTAACCAGTTATGACAGGCTCAAACCGCACTCAAACCGTACCAGACCATCTCAAACTGGTGTTTTCCGGCTCAAACCGCACTCAAACCGGACCAGACTGGCTCAGACCGGTTTGGACCGGCTCAAATCGGACCAGAGCAGCACAAACCGAATTTGACCAGCTGAAAGCAGACTCAAACAGGACCACACCAGCTCAAATCGGTTTTGACCGGCTCAAACCCGACCAGACCAGCTGAAACAGGACGAGACCGCCTCAAACCGGTTTTGACCGACTCAAACCCGTCCAGACCGGCTAAAACTGGACCAGACCGGATCAAACCGGCACAAACCGGACCAGACCGGCTCAAACCGGTTTTGACCGGCTCAAACCAGACCAGACCAGCTTGAACCTGCTCAACCGAACCAGACCAGCACAGAAAGGTTAAAACCGGGCCAAACCGGCTCAATCAGGTTTTGACCGTCTCAAACAAGACCAGACTGACTCAAACAAGAGCACACCAGCTCAAACCGGTTTTGACCGGATGAGACCGGATCAAACTGGAACAAACCGGCTCAAACCGGATCAAACCGGAAAAGACCGGCCCAGACAGGCTAAAACCGGGCCAATTCGGCTCAAACCGATTTTGACCGGCTCAAACCAGACCAGACCGGCTCAAACCGGTTTTGACTGGCTCAAACCAGACCAGACCGGCTCAAACCGAATTTGACCGGATGAGACAGGATAAAACCGGAGCAGACCGGCTCAAACCGGATGAAACCGCACCAGACCGGCCCAGAACAGCTGAAGCCAGAGCAAACCGCACCAGACCGACCCAGACAGGCTAAAAGCGAGCCACAAACCGGTTTTGACCGGCTCAAACCAGACCAGACCGGCTCAAACCGGTTTTCACCGGATCAAAGCAGACCAGACCGGCTCAAACCGGTTTTCACCGGCTCAAACCATACCAGACCGGCTCAAACCGGTTTTGACCAGATGAGAAATGATAAAACCGGACCAGACCGGCTCAAACCGGATGAAACCGCACCAGACCGGCCCAGAACAGCTGAAGCCGGAACAACCCGGACCAGACCGACCCACACCGGCTATAACCGGGCCACAAACCTGTTTTGACAGGATCAAACCAGATCAGATCGGCTCAAACCGGTTTTGACTGGCTCAAACCAGACCAGACCGTCTCAAACCGGACCAGACCGGCTCAAACCGGTTTTGACCGGATGACACCGGATCAAACCGGACCAGACCGGCTCACACCGGATCAAACCGGACCAGACAGGCCCAGACCGGCTGAAACCGGATCAAACCGGACCAGACCGGCCCAGACCAGCTAAAACCAGGCCAGACCAGCTCAAACCGGTTTTGACCGGCTCAAACCTGACCAGACCGTTTCAAACCAGTTTTGACTGGCTCAATCCGGTTTTGACTGGCTCAAACCGTTTTGGACCAGCTCAAACCACTCCAGACCGGCTAAAACTGGTTTTCACCGGCTCAAAACGGTTTTGACCTGATTAGACCGGATCAAACCGGACCAGACGGGCTCAGACAGGCTAGAATCGGTTTTGAGTGGCTTCAACCAGACCAAACTGGCTCGAACCATGTTGACCGGCTCAAACCAGACCAGACCGGCTCAAACCAGACCAGATCGGCTCAAACCGGTTTTGACCTGCTCAAACCACACCAGACGGGCTGAAACTGGTTTTGACCGGCTAAAATCGGTTTTGACCGGATGAGAGCAGATCAAACAGAATCAGACTGGCCCAGACCAGCTAAAATCAGATCAAACCGGACCAGACTGGCCCAGACCTCCTAAAACTGTACCAGAAACCGGTTTTGATCGGTTCAAACCAGACCAGACCGGTTCAAACCGGTTTTGACCGACCTGAGCCAGTGTTGACCGGATCAAACCAGACCAGACCGGCTCAAACCAGACCAGACAGGCTCAAACCGGTTTTGACCGGCTCAAAGCGGTTTTGTCCGAATCAAACAGGACTCGACCGGCCCAGACCAGCTGAAAACGGATCAAACCAGAGCAGACCGGCCCAGACCGGATAAAACCTGGCCACAAACTGGTTTTCACCGGCTCTAACCAGACCAGATCGGCTCAAACCGGACCAGATCGGCTCAATCCAGTTTTGACAAGATGACTTCGGATCAAACCGGACCAGACCAGCTCACACCGGATCAGACCGGACCAGACAGGCCCAGACCGGCTGAAACCGGATCAAAATGGACCAGACTGGCCCAGACCGACTACAACCGGGCCAGACCGGCTCAAACCGGTTTTCACTGGCTCAAACCAGACCAGACCGTTTCAAACCGGTTTTGACTCTCTCAATCCGGTTTTGACCGGCTCAAACCAGTTTTCAGTGGTTCAAACCACTCCAGACGGGCTAAAACCGGTTTTCACCGGCTCAAACCGGTTTTGACCTGATTAGACCGGATCAAACCGGACCAGACCGGTTCAGACAGGCTCGAATCGGTTTTGACTGGCTTCAACCAGACCAGACCGGCTCAAACCGGTTTTGACAGGCTTGAACCGGTTTTGATCATCATAAACCAGAGTAGACTGGCTCAAACCGGTGTTGACCGGCTCAAACCGGTTTTGACCTGCTGAAACCACACAAGACCGGCTGAAAACGGTTTTGACTGGCTAAAACCGGTTTTGACCGGGTGAGACCGGATCAAACCAAATGAGACCGGCCCAGACCGGCTAAAATCGGATCAAACCGGACCAGACCGGCCCAGACCGCCTAAAACTGGGCCACAAACCAGTTTTGACCGCTTCAAACGGGACGAGACTGGCTCAAACCGGTTTTGACCGACCTGAGCCGATTTTGACTAGCTCAAACCAGACAAGACCGCCTCAAACCAGACCAGACCGGCTCAAACCCGTTTTGACCGGCTCAAACCAGACCAGACTGGCTCAAAGCCGTTTTGACGGGATGAGACAGGATAAAACCGGACCGGACCGGCTCAAAGCAGATGAAACCGCACAAGACCGGCCCAGAACAGCTGAAGCCGGAGGAAACCAGAGGAGACCCGCCCTGACCGGCTAAAACCGGGCCACAAACCGGTTTTGAGAGGATGACACCGGATCAAACAGGACCAGACCGGCTCACCCCGGATCAAACCAGACGAGACAGGCCAAGAAAGGCTGTTACCGGATCAAACCAGACTTGACCAGACCAGACCGCCTAAAACTGGGCCACAAACCGATTTTGACCGCTTCAAACCGGACCAGACAGGTTCAAACCGGTTTTGAATGGCTCAAACCAGACCAGACCACCTCAAACCAGACCAGACAGGCTCAAACCCGTTTTGACCGGCTCAAAGAGGTTTTGACCGGATCAAACCAGACGCAACCGGCCCAGACCAGCTGAAACAGGATCAAACCGGACCACACCGGCCCAGAACGGCTAAAATCGGGCCACAAACCGGTATTGTCTGGCTCAAACCAGACCAGACTGGCTCAAACCGGTTTTGACCGGTTAATACCGGTTTTGACCGGATGAGACCTGATCAAACCGAATGAGACTGGCCCAGAACGGCTAAAATCGGAACTAACCGGACCAGACCGGCCAAGACCGCCTTAAACTGGGCCACAAACCGCTTTTGACGGGTTCAAACCAGACAAGACAGTCTCAAACCAGTTTTGACCGACCTGAACCGGTTTTGACCGGATCAAACCAGAACAGACCGGCTGAAACCAGACCAGACCGACTCAAACTGGTTTTGACCGGCTCAAAGCGGTTTTGACCGCCTCAAACCACTCCAGACCGGCTAAAACCGGTTTTCACCGGCTCAAACCGGTTTTGACCTGATTAAACCTGATCAAACCGGACCAGACCGGCTCAGACAGGCTCGAATCGGTTTTGACTGGCTTCAACCAGACGAAGCCGTCTCAAACCGCTTTTGACGGTCTCGAACCGGTTTTCACTGGCTCAAACCAGACCAGACCGGCTCAAACTGGTTTTGACCGGATCAAACCGGTTTTGACCTGCTCAAACCTCACCAGACCAGCTGAAACCGGTTTTGACCGGCTGAAACCGGTTTTGATCAAATGAGATAGAATCAAGCCGAATCAGACCGGCCCAGACCGGCTAAAATCGGATCAAACCGGACACCTAAAACTGGGCCACAAACCGGTTTTGACCGGTTCAAACCAGACCAGACTGGCTCAAATTAGCTTTGACCCACCTGAGCCGGTTATGACCGGCTCAAACCAGACCAGACCGGCTCAAACCAGACCAGACTGGCTCAAATCGGTTTTGACCGGCTCAAACCGGTTTTGACCGGCTCAAACCAGACCAGACCGGCTCAAACCAGACCAGACCGGCTCAAACCGGTTTTGACCAGATGACACCAGATCAAACCGGACCAGACCCACTCACACCGAATCAAACTGGACCAGGCAGACCCAGACCGGCTGAAACCGGATCAAACCGGACCAGACCGGCCCAGACCGGCTAAAACTGGGCCAGATCTGCTCAAAGCGGTTTTGACCAGCTGAAACCAGACCATTCCTGTTCAAACCGGTTTTGACCGGCTCAAACCAGGTTTGACCGGCTCAAACCACTCCAGACCGTATAAAACCGGTTTTCACCAGCTCAAACCGGTTTTGACCTGATTAGACCGTATCAAGCCGGACCAGACCGGCTCAAAGAGGCTCGAATCCATTTTGACTGGCTTCAACCAGACCAAACCGGCTCAAACCCGTTTTGACTTCCTCAAACCACACCAGACCGGCTGAAACCGGTTTTGACCGGCTAAAACCGTTTTTGACCGGATGAGACGGTATCAAACCGCATCAGACCAGCCAGGACCGGCTAAAATGGGATCAAACCAGACCAGACCGGCTCAAACCAGACCAGACTGGCTCCAACCGGTTTTGACCGGCTCAAACCGCTTTTGACCTGCTCAAACCACACCAGACCGGCTGAAACCGGTTTTGAAAGGCTAAAACCGGTTTTGTCTGGATGAAACCAGATCAAACGGAATTAGATCGGCCCAGACCGGCTAAAATCGGAACAAACCGGACCAGACCAGCCCAGACCGCCTAAAACTGGGCCACAAACCGGTTTTGACCGGTTCAAAGCAGACCAGAGCGGCTCAAACCAGTTTTGACCGACCTGAGCCGGTTATGACCAGCTCAAACCAGACCAGACCGGCTCAAACCAGACCAGACCGGCTCAAACCGGTATTGACAGGCTGAAAGCAGTTTTGACCACATCAAACCAGACTCGACTGGCCCAGACCAGCTGAAACCGGTCAACCTGGACCAGACCGGCCCACACCGGCTAAAACAGGGCCACCAACCGGTTTTGATCGGCTCAAACCAGACCACACCGGCTGAAACCGGTTTTGACCTGCCTGAGCCGGTTTTGAGCGGCTCAAACCAGAACAGACCGACTCAAACCGGTCCAGACCGGCTCAAACCGGTTTTGACCTGCTCAAACCACACCAGACCGGCTGAAACTGGTTTTGACCGGATGAGACCATATCAAACCGAACCGGAGCGGCCCAGACCGGCTAAAATCGGATCAAACTGGACCAGATCGGCCCAGACCGCCTGAAACTGGGCCAGAAACCGGTTTTGACCGGTTCAAACCTGATGAGACCGGCTCAAACCGGTTTTGACCGACCTGAGCCGGTTTTGACCGGCTCAAACCAGACCAGACCGGCTAAAACCAGACCAGACCAGCTCAAACCGGTTTTGACCAGCTCAAATGAGACCAGACCGGTTCAATTCGGTTTTGACAGGCTCAAACCGGTTTTGAACGGCTCGAACCGGTTTTAACTTGCTCAAAACGGTTTTGACCGGCTCAAACCACACCAGTCCGGCTCAAACCGGATTAGACTGGCTGAAACCGATTTTGACCCTATTTTACAAGATCAAATCGGACTAGACGGGCCCAGACCGGCTAAAATCGGATCAAACCGGACCAGAACAGCCCAGACCACCTAAAACCGGGCCAAACCGGCTCTAACCTATTTTGACTGGCTCAAACAAGACCAGATCGGCTCAAACCGGTTTTGACCGGCTCAAACCAGACCAGACCGGTTCAAACCGGACCAGACCGGCTCAAACCGCTTTTGACCGGAAGACACCGGATCAAACCGGACCAGACCGGCTCACACCGGATCAAACCGGACCAGACTGGCTCAGACAGGCTCGAATCGGTTTTGACTGGTTTCAACCAGACCAAACCGGCTCAAACCGGTTTTGACCGGCTCAAACCAGACCAGACCAGCTCAAACCAGAGCAAACCGGCTTAAACCGGTTTTGACCGGCTCAAACCGGTTTTCACCTGCTCAAACCACACAAGACCGGCTGAAACCGGTTTTGACCGGCTAAAACCGGTTTTGACCGGATGAGACCTGATCAAACCGAATCAGAACGGCCCAGACCGGCTAAAATCGGATCAAACAGGACCAGACCGGCCCAGACCGCCTAAAACTGGGCCACAAACCGGTTTTGACCGGTTCAAACCAGACCAGACCGGCTCAAACCAGACCAGACCGGCTCAAACCAGATCAGACCGGCTCAAACCGGTTTTGACCAGTTCAAACCAGACCAGACTGGCTCAAACCGGTTTTGACCAGATGAGACTGGATAAAACCGGATCAGACCGGCTCACACCGGATGAAACCGCACCAGACCGGCCCAGAAAAGCTGAAGCCAGAGCAAACCGGAACAGACCGGGCCAGACCGGCTAAATCCGGACCACAAACCGGTTTTGACCGGCTCGAACCAGACCAGAGCAGCTCAAACCGATTTTGACCGGCTCAAACCACACCTGACCGGCTCAAACCGGTTTTTACCGGATGAAACCGATTTTGACCGGATGAGACAGGATCAAACCGGACCAGACGGTTCCAGACCGGCTAAAACCGGATTAAACCAGACCAGACCGACCCAGACCAACTAAAACCGGGCCAAACCAGCTCAGACCTATTTTGACCGGCTCAAACCAGACCAGACCGGCTCAAACCGGAGAAAACCGGACCAGACCGGCCCAGACCGCCTAAAACCGTGCCAAACCGGCTCAATCAGATTTTGACCGGCTCAAACCAGACCAGACCTGCTCAAACCAGACCAGACTGTCTCAAACCGGTTTTGACCGGTTAAACCAGAAGAGACTGGCTCAAACCGGTTTTGACCGGATGAGACAGGATAAAACCGGACCAGACTGGCTCAAACCGGATGAAACTGCACCAGACCGTCCCAGAACAGCTGAAGCCGGAGCAAATCGGACCACACTGGGCCAGACCGGCTAAAACCGGGCCACAAACCGGTTTTGACCGGCTCAAACAAGACCAGAACGGCTCAAACCGGTTTTGACCGGCCTGAGACGGTTTTGACCGGCTCAAACCAGACCAGACCGGCTCAAACCAGACCAGACCGGCTCAAATCGGTTTTGACCGGCTCAAACCAGACCAGACCGGTTCAATCCGGTTTTGACCGGCTTAAACCGGTTTTGACCGGCTCAAACAAGACCAGAATGGCTCAAACCGGTTTTTACCGGATGAAACCGATTTTGACCGGATGAGACAGGATCAAACCGGACCAGACGGTTCCAGACCGGCTAAAACCGGATTAAACCAGACCAGACCGGCCCAGACCGACTAAAACCGGGCCAAACCAGCTCAGACCTATTTTGACCGGCTCAAACCAGACCAGACCGGCTCAAACCGGAGAAAACCGGACCAGACCGGCCCAGACCGCCTAAAACCGTGCCAAACCGGCTCAATCAGATTTTGACCGGCTCAAACCAGACCAGACCTGCTCAAACCAGACCAGACTGTCTCAAACCGGTTTTGACCGGTTAAACCAGAAGAGACTGGCTCAAACCGGTTTTGACCGGATGAGACAGGACAAAACTGGACCAGACTGGCTCAAACCGGATGAAACTGCACCAGACCGTCCCAGAACAGCTGAAGCCGGAGCAAATCGGACCACACTGGGCCAGACCGGCTAAACCGGGCCACAAACCTGTTTTGACCGGCTCAAACAAGACCAGAACGGCTCAAACCGGTTTGGCCGGCCTGAGACGGTTTTGACCGGCTCAAACCAGACCAGACCGGCTCAAACCAGACCAGACCGGCTCAAATCGGTTTTCACCGACTCAAACCAGACCAGACCGGTTCAATCCGGTTTTGACTGGCTGAAACCGGTTTTGACCGGCTCAAACCACACCAGACCGGCTCAAACAGGTTTTGACAGGTTGAAACCGATATTGACCAGATGAGACCGGATCAAACCGAACCAGATGAGCCCAGACCGGCTAAAACCGGATCAAACCGGACCAGACCGGCCCAGACCGCCTAAAACCGGGCCAAACTGGCTCAAACCTATTTTGACCAGCTTAAACCAGACCAGACCGCCTCAAACCGGTTTTGACCGTCTCAAACCAGACCAGACCGGCTCAAACCGGATCAAACTGGACCAGACCGGCCCAGACCACGTAAAATCGTGCCAAACTGGCTCAAACTTATTTTGACCGGCTCAAACCAGTCCAGACCGGGTCGAACCTGTTTTGACCGGCTCAAACCAGACCTGACAGGCTCAAACCGATTTTGACCGCATTAGACCGGATCAAACCGGACCAGAGCTTATCAAACCGGATCATACCGGACCAGACCAGCCCAGACCACGTAAAATCGTGCCAAACTGGCTCAAACTTATTTTGACCGGCTCAAACCAGTCCGGACCGGGTCGAACTTGTTTTGACCGGCTCAAACCAGACCTGACAGGCTCAAACCGATTTTGACTGCATTAGACTGGATCAAACGGGACCAGACCTTATCAAACCGGATCATACTGGACCAGACCAGCACAAACCGGCTCTAACTGGCTCAAACCGAACCAGACTGGCCCAGACAGGCTAAAACCGGGCCAAACCAGCTCAATCAGGTTTTGACCGGCTGAAGCAGAACAGAATGGCTCAAACCAGAGCAGACGGGCTCAAACCGGTTTTGACCGGCTCACACCAGAAGAGACCGGCTCAAACCAGACCAGACCGGCTCCAACCGGTTTTGACCGGCTCAAACCGCTTTTGACCTGCTCAAACCACACCAGACCGGCTGAAACCGGTTTTGAAAGGCTAAAACCGGTTTTGTCTGGATGAAACCAGATCAAACGGAATTAGATCGGCCCAGACTGGCTAAAATCAGAACAAACCGGACCAGACCCGCCCAGACCGCCTAAAACTGGGTCACAAACCGGTTTTGACCGGTTCAAACCAGGCCAGACCGGTTCAAACAGGTATTGACCGACCTGAGCGGGTTTTGACCGGCTCAAACCAGACGAGTCCGGCTGAAACCAGACCAGACCGGCTCAAACCGGTTTTCACCTGCTCAAACCACACCAGACCGGCTGAAACCGATTTTGACCGGATGAGACCGTATCAAACCGAACCAGAGCGGCCCAGACCGGCTAAAATCGGATCAAACCAGACCAGATCGGCCCAGACCGCCTAAAACTGGGCCACAAAACGGTTTTGACCTGTTCAAAACTGATGAGACCGGCTCAAACCGGTTTTGACCGACCTGAGCCGGTTTTGACCGGCTTAAACCAGAAAAGATCGGCTAAAACCAGACCACACCAGCTCAAACCGGTTTTGACCGGCTCAAAGCGGTTTTGACCGGCTCAAACCAGACCAGACCGGTTCAATCCGGTTTTGACAGGCTCAAACCGGTTTTGAATGGCTCGAACCGGTTTTGACCAGCTCAAAACGGTTTTGACCGGCTCAAACCACACCAGACCGGCTCAAACTGGTTTACACCGGCTGAAACCGATTTTGACCCTTTGAGACAAGATCAAATCGGACCAGGCGGGCCCAGACCGGCTAAAACCTGATCAAACCGGACCAGAACAGCCCGGACCAACTAAAACCGGGCCAAACCGGCTCTAACCTATTTTGACCGGCTCAAACCAGACCAGACCGGCTCAAACCGGTTTTGTCCGGATCAAACCGGACTCGACCGGCCCAGACCAGCTGAAACCGGATCAAACCATAGCAGACCGGCGTACACCGGCTGAAACCGGGCCACAAACCGGTTTTGACCGGTTAAAACCAGACCAGACCGGCTCAAACCGGCTTTGACCGGCCTGAGCTGGTTTAGACCAGCTCAAACCAGACCAGACCGGCTCAAACCGGACCAGACCAGCTCAAACCGGTTTTGACAGGATGACAACGGATCAAACCGGACCAGAGTGTCTTAAACCGGATCAAACCGGACCAGACCGCCTCAAACCAGTTTTGACCAGCTCAAACTGGAGTCAAACCGGACCAGACCGGCTCAAAGCAGACCATACCGGCTCAACTGGATCAAACCGGACCAGACCAGATTAAACCGGATCAAACCAGGCCAGACCGGCTCAAACCGATTTTGACCGGCTCAAACGAGACCAGACCGGCTCAACCGGATGAAACCGGACCAGACTGGATTAATCCGGAACAAATCGGACCAGACCGGCTCAAACCAGTTTTGACCGGCTCAAACGTGACCAGACCGGCTCAACCGGATGAAACCGGACCAGACCGGATTAATCCGCAACAAATCGGACCAGACCGGCTCAAACCGGTTTCGACTGGCTCAAACCGGCGAGATCGGATCAAACCGAACGAGGGCACACTCAGGGGAGTGCACACTCAGGGGTGTCTTCACCCAGGCGAGTTCACACTCAGGGGAGTGTGCACTCAGGGGAGCACTCACTCAGGGGAGTGCACCCTCAGGGGAGTGTACACTCAGGGAAGTGCTCATTCAGTGGAGTGCACACTCAGGGGAGTCCTCACTCAGGCGAGTTCACACTCAGGGGAGTGCACACTCAGGGGTGTCCTCACCCAGGGGAGTGCACACTCAGGGCAGTTCACACTCAGGGAAGTGCTCACTCAGGGCAGCGCACACTCAGGGGAGTGCAATCTCAGGGGAGCGCACACTCAGGAGAGGGCACACTCAGGGTAGTCCTGACTCAGGAGAGTGCGAACTCAGAGGAGTGCACACACAGGGTAGACCTCAGTCAGGAGAGTGCAAACTCAGGGGAGTTCACACTCAGGGGAGTGCTCACTCAGGGGAGTGCACACTCAGGGGAGACCTCACTCAGGCGAGTGCACATTCAGGAGAGTCCTCACTCAGGGGAGCGATCACTCAGGGTAGTGCGCACTCAGGGGAGCGCTCACTCAGGGGAGTGCGCACTCAGGGGAGCACACACTCAAGGGAGCGCAAACTCAGGGGAGTGCACACTCAGGGGAGTCCTCACTCAGGAGAGTGTGAACTCAGAGGAGTGCACACTCAGCGGAGTGCTCATTCAGGGGACTGCACACTAAGGGGAGTCTTCACTCAGGCGAGTTCACATTCAGGGGAGTGCACACTCAGGGGAGCGCTCACTCAGGGGAGTTTCCACTAAAGTGAGTGCACACTCAGGAGAGTGCACACACAGGGGAGTCCTCACACAGGCGAGTGCAAATTCAGGAGAGCACTCACTCATGGGAGTGCACACTCAGGATAGTGTGCACTCAGTGGAGTCCTCACTCAGGGGAGTGCACACTCAGGGGAGTGCACACTCAGGGGAGGGCACACTCAGGGGAGGGCACACACAGGGGTGTCCTCACACAGGAGTGTGCAAACTCAGAGGAGTGCACATCTCAGGGGAGTCCTCACACAGGCGAGTGCACACTCAGGAGAGCGCTCACTCATGGGAGTGCACACTCAGGATAGTGTGCACTCAGTGGAGTCCTCACTCAGGGGAGGGCACACTCAGGGGAGTCCTCACCCAGGAGAGTGCAAACTCAGAGGAGTGCACACTCAGGGGAGCGCTCACTCAGGGGAGTGCACACCCTGGGGTTCGAACACTCAGGGGAGTGCACACTCAGGGGAGTGCACACTCAGGGTTCTCTTCACCCAGGCGAGTCCAAACACAGGGGAGTGTGCACTCAGGGGAGCGCTCACTCAGCGGAGTGCACACTCAGGGGAGAGCACACTCAGGGGAGTGTACACTCTGGGGAGTGCTCATTCAGTGGAGTGCACACTCAGGGGAGTCCTCACTCAGGCGAGTGCACACTCAGGGTAGTGCGCACTCAGGGGAGTGCACACTCAGGGGTGGCCTCACTCAGGCGAGTACACACTCAGGGTAGTGCGCACTCAGGGGAGTGCAAACTCAGGTGAGCATGCACTCAGGGGAGTGCACACTCAGGGGAGTCCTCACTCAGGCGAGTTCACACTCGGGGGTGTGCACACTCAGTAGTCCTCACTCAGGCGAGTGCCCACTCAGGTGAGTGCACACTCAGGGGAGCGCACACTCAGGGGAGTGCACACCCTGGGGAAGGAACACTCAGGGGAGTGCACACTCAGGGGTGTCTTCACCCAGGGGAGTGCACACTCAGGGGACTGCACACTCAGGGGTACGCTCACTCAGGGGAGTGCACACTCAGGGGAGTGCACACTCAGGGAAGTCCTCACTCAGGAGAGTGCGAACTCAGAGGGGTGCACACACAGGGGAGGGCTCACCCAAAGGAGTCATCACTCAAGCGAGTGCCCCCTCAGGAGAGCGCTCACTCAGGGGAGTTCACACTCAGGGGAGCCTCACTCAGGCGAGTTCACACTCAGGGGAGTGCACACTCAGGGGTGTCTTCACACAGGCGAGTGCACACTCAGGGGAGTGTGCACTCAGGGGAGAGCACACTCAGGGGAGTGTACACTCAGGGGAGTGCTCATTCAGTGGAGTGCACACTCAGGGGAGTCCTCACTCAGGCGAGTTCACACTCAGGGGAGTGCACACTCAGGGGTGTCCTCACCCAGGGGAGTGCACACGCAGGGGAGTTCGCACTCAGGGAAGTGCTCACTCAGGGGAGCGCACACTCAGGGGAGCGCAATCTCAGGGGAGAGCACACTCAGGGGAGTCCTCACTCAGGCGAGTGCACTCTCAGGTGAGAGCACACTCAGGGGAGCGCTCACTCAGGGAAGTGCACACTCAGGGGAGCGCACACTCAGGTGAGTGCACTCTCAGTGGCGTCCTCACTCAGGAGAGTGTGAACTAACAGGAGTGCACACTCAGGGGAGTGCTCACACAGGGGAGTGCACACTCAGGGGTGTCCTCACTCAGGTGAGTGTACACTCAGGGGAGTGCACACTCAGGGGAGCGCTCACTCAGGGGAGTGCACACTCAGGGGAGCGCACACTCAGGGTAGCGCACACTCAGGGGAGTGCACACCAGGAGAGTGCAAACTCAGAGGAGTGTACATTCAGCGGAGTGCTAACTCAGGGGAGTGCACACTCAGGGGTGTCCTCACTCAGGCGAGTGCACACTCAGGGGAGTGCGCACTCAGGGGCGTGCACACTCAAGTGAGCATACACTCAGGTGACTGCACACTCAAGGGAGTCCTCACTCAGGTGAGTTCACACTCATGGGTGTGCACACCCAGTTGTCCTCACTCAGGCGAGTGCACACTCAGGGGAGTGCCCACTCAGGGAGGCGCTCACTCAGGGGAGTGCACACTCCGGGGAGCGCACACTCTGTGGAGCGCACACACAGGGGAGTTCACACTCAGCCGGGTCCTCACTTAGGAGAGTGCGAACTCAGAGGAGTGCACACTCAGGGGAGTGCTCATTCAGGGGAGTACACACTCAGGGGAGTCCTCACTCAGACGACGGCACACTCAGGGGAGTGCACACTCAGGGAGGTGCTCAAATCGGACTCAAACCAGACCAGATGGGCTCAAACCAGTTTTGACCGACTCAAACCCGACCAGAATGGCACAAACCGCATCAAACCGGACCTGTCTGGTACAAACCGGTTTGGATCGGCTCAAACCGGACCAGACCGGCTCAAACCGGTCCGGACCCGCTGAAACCGGATCAAACCGCACCAGACCGGCTCTTATACCGTCTCAAACCGGTTTTGATCGGCTCAATACGGACCAGACCGGCTCAAACCGTACCAGAACGGCTAAAACCGCTGTTGACCATCTGAAACCAGACCAGACTGGCTTAAACTGGACCAGACTGGCTCAAAACGGGTTTGACCGGTTCAAACCGGATTCAAACCGGACCAGACCGGCTCCAACCGGGTTTGACCGGCTCAAACAGGACCAGACCCGCTCAAACTGGACTCAAACCGGACCAGACCGGCTCTTAGACCGGTGTTGACCGGTTCAAACTGGACCAGACTGGCTCAAACCGGTGTTGACCGGCTCAAACCGGACTCAAACCGGACCAGACTAGCTAAAACACGTTTTGACCGGCTCAAACCGGAACAGACCGGCTCAACCGGTTCAAACCGGACCAGACCGGCTCAAACCGGATTAAACCGAACAAGACCGGCTCAAACCGGTTTTCACCGGCTCAAACCGGTTTTCACTGGCTCAAACCGGACTCAAACCGGACCAGACTGGCTTAAACCGTATCAAAACGGTTTTGACCAGCTCAATACGGACCATAACGTCTCAAACCGGTTTTGACTGGCTCAAACCGGACTCAAACCGGCCAAGGCAAGCTAAAACCGGCTCAAACCAGACCAGAACGGCTCAAACCGGACTCAAACCGGACCAGACCGTCTGAAAGCGGTTTTGACCAGCTCAAACAGGACCAGACCGACTCAAACCGGTTTTGACCGGCTCAAATTGGACCAGACAGGCTCAAACCAGTTCAAACCAGACCAGATCAGCTGAAACCGGTTTTGACCGGGTCAAAGGGGACCACACCGGCTCAAACCGGTTATGACCAGCTGAAACCGGACTAAAACCGGACCAGACCGTCACAAACTGCTGTTGACCGGCTCCAACTGAACACAAAACGGATCAGAGCGGCTCAATCCGGTTTTGACCGGCTCAAACCGGAGCAGACCAGCTCAAACCGGTTTTGACCGGCTCAAATCGGACTCAAACCAGACCTGACCGGCTCAAACCGGTTTTAACCAGCTCAAACCGGTCCAGACCGGCTCAAACCGAATCATACCGGACCAGAACGGCTCGTAGACTGTCTCAAACCGGTTTCGACCGGCTCAATACGGACCAGACCGGCTCAAACCGGATTTGTCCGGCTCAAACCGGACTCAAACCGGACCAGAGCGGCTCAAACCATACCAGACTGCCTCAAACCGGTTTGGACCGGCTCAAGTCGGACTCAAACCGGACTAGACCGGCTGAAACCGGTTTTGACCGGCTCAAACCCGTCCAGACCGGTTAAAACTGGACGAGACTGCCTGAAACTGGTTTTCACTGATTCAAACCCGTCCAGACCGGCTAAAACTGGACCAGACCGGCTCAAACCGGTGTTGACCAGATCAAACCTGACTCAAACCGGACCAGACCGACTCAAACCGGTTTTGAACGGCTCAAAACAGAACATACCGTCTAAAACGCATCAAACCGTACCAGAGCGGCTTAAACCGGATCAAACCGGACCAGACCGGCTCAAACCGGTTTTGACCGGCTCAAATCGGACGAGAGCAGCACAAACCGAATTTGACCAGCTCAAACCAGACTCAAACAGGACCATACCGTCTCAAACCGGTTTTGACCGGCTCAAACCCGAACAGATGGGCTGAAACTGGACGAGACCGACTCAAACCAGTCCAGACCAGCTAAAACCGAACCAGACCGGCTGAAACCAGTTTTGACCGGCTCAAACCGGACCACAGCGGCTCAAACCGCCCCAGACCGGCTCAAACCGGTTTGACCGGATCAAACCAGACCAGACTGGCTCAGACCGGACCAGACTGGATCAAACCGGATCAAACCGGACCAGACCGGCTGAATCCTGTTTTCACTGGCTCAAACCAGACCAGACCAGCACAACCGGCTCAAAGCGGACTAGACCAGCTGAAACCGTGTTTGTCCGGCTGAAACCGGACTCACACTGGACCAGACCGTCTCAAACGGGACCAGACCGGCTCAAACTGGTTTAGACCGGCTCAAACTGGAGCAGACCTTCTCAAACCGGACCAGACTGGCTCAACCAGAACAAAGCGGACCAGACCGGATCAAACCGGATCCAACAGGACCAGAACCGCTCAAACCAGATCAAACTGGACCAGACTGGCTCAAACCGGTTTTGACTGGCTCAAACTGGGCTCAATCCGGACCCGACCGGCTCAAACCGGTTTTAACCGGATCAAACCAGACCATACCAGCTCAACCGGATCAAACCGGACCAGACCGACTCAAACCAGACCAGACCGGCTCAAACCGGTCGCAAACCGCTTTTGACCAGCTCAAACCAGTCCAGACAGCCTCCAACCGGTTTTGACGGGCTCAAAACGGACTCAAACAGGACCAGACCGGGTCAAACCGGTTTTAAACGGCTCAAATCGGACTCAAACAGGAACAGACAGGCTCAAACAGGGATTGACCGTCTCAAACCAGACCAGACGGGATCAACCGGATGAAACCGGACCAGACCAGCTTAAACTGGATCAAACCGCTTTTGACCATCACAAACCGGACCAGACCATTTCAAACCCGATCAAACCGGAAAAGACCAGCTCTACCCTGTTTTGACGGTATTAGACAGGCTCAAACCGGTTTTTAGCGGCTCAAATCGCACCACACCAGCTGAAACCGGTTTTGACGGGCCCCAAACGGATTCAAACCGGTTTTGACCGGCACAAACCGGACCAGACTGCCTCAAACCTGTTTTGACTGGCTCAAACCAGACGAAAAACGTACCAGTCCGGCTCAAACCGGACTCAAACGGGACTAGACCGGCTCAAATCTGTTTTGATCGGCTCAAAACGGACAAGGACCAAACCGGCTCAAACCGGAGTCAAACCGGACCAGACCGGCTCAAACCTCGTTTGAACGGCTCAAACCAGACCATACCGGCTCAACCGAATAAAACTGGACCAGACCGGCTTAAACCGGATCAAACCGGACCAGACCGGCTCAAACCGGACCAGACCGGCTCAAACCGGACCAGACCGTCTCAAATCGAAGGAAAGCAGCACAAACCGAATTTGACCAGCTCAAACCAGACTCAAACAGGACCACACCGGCTCAAACCGGTTTCGACCGGGTCAACCCCGACCAGACCAACTAAAACCGTACCAGACTGGCTCAGACCACTTTTGACCGGCTCAAACCGAACCAGACCGTCTTAACCGGATCAAACCGGACCAGACCGGCTTATACTGGATCAATCCGGACCAGACCATCTCAAACCGGACTCAAATCGGACCAGACCGTCTCAAACCCGTTTTGACTGGCTCAAACCCGACCAGACCAACTAAAACCGTACCAGACTGGCTCAGACCACTTTTGACCGGCTCAAACCGAACCAGACCATCTCAACCGGATCAAACCGGACCAGACCGGCTTATACTGGATCAATCCGGACCAGACCGTCTCAAACCGGACTCAAACCGGACCAGACCATCTCAAACCCGTTTTGACTGGCTCAAACCCGACCAGACCGGCTGAAACCGGACGAGACGGGCTCAAACCGGTTTGGACCGACTCAAACGAGACGAGACTGGCTCAACCAGATCAAAGCGAACCACACTGGCTCAAACCGGATCAAATCGGACCAGAACCGCTGAAACCGGATCAAATCGGACCAGACCGGCACAAACCGGCTTTGAAAGGCTCAAACCCGACCAGACCGTCTGAAACAGGAGCAGACAGGCTCAAACCGGTTTTGACCGGCTCAAACCCTACCAGACCGGCTAAAACCATACCAGACCCGTTCAAACAGGACTCAAACCGGAATAGACTGGCTGAAACCGGTTTTGACGGGCTCAAATCGGACCAGAGCAGCACAAACCGATTTTGACCGGCTCAAAGCTGACTCAAACTGGACCAGACCGGCTCAAACCGGACTCAAACCAGACCATACCGGCTCAAATGAATGAAACCGGACCAGACCGGCTTAAACCGGATCAAACCGGACCAGACCGGCTGAAACCGGTTTTGACCGGCTCAAAGCGGACTAGACCGGCTCTAACCGCTTATGACCGGCTCAAACCGCACTCAAACCGGACCAGACCGTCTCAAACTGGTGTTGTCCGGCTCAAACCGGACTCAAACCGGACCAGACCGGCTAAAACCGGTTTGAACGGCTCAAACTGGACTCAAACCGGCCAGACCGTCTCAAACCCGTTTTGACTGGCTCAAACCCGACCAGACCGGCTGATACCGGACAAGACCGGCTCAATCCGGTTTCGACTGGCTCAAACCAGACCAGACTGGCTCAACCAGATCAAAGCGGACCAGACTGGCTCAAACCGGATCAAACAGGACCAGAACCGCTGAAACCGGATCAAATCGAACCAGACCGGCTCAAACCGGTTATAACCGGCTCAAACCTGACCAGACCGCTTGAAATGGGACGACACCACCTCAAACCGGTTTTGACCAGGTCAAATCAGACCAGACCGGCACAAACCGGTTTTGACCGGCTCAAACCCCACCAGACCATCTGAAACCGGACCAGAGAGGCTCAAACCGGTTTTGACCGGCTCAAACCCTACCAGACCGGCTAAAACCGGACCACACCCGTTCAAACCGGACTCAAACAGGAATAGACCGGCTCAAACCCGTTTTGAACGACTCAAACAGGTCCAGACCGGCTAAAACCGGACCAGACCGGCTCAAACCGGTGTTGACCAGCTCAAACCGGACTCAAACCGGACCAGAACAGCTCAAACCGGTTTTGAACGGCTCAAACCAGACCATACCAGCTCAAACGAATCAAACCGGACCAAACCGTCTTAAACCGGATCTATCCGGACCAGACCGGCTCAAACCGGTTTTGACCGGCTCAAATCGGACGAGAGCAGCACAAACCGAAATTGACCAGCTCAAACCAGACTCAAACAGGACCACACCGGCTCAAAACGGATTTCACAGGCTCAAACCCGACCAGACCGGCTGAAACTGGACGAGACCGCCTCAAACCGGTTTTGACCGACTCAAACCCGTCCAGACCGGCTAAAACCGGACCAGACCGGCTCAAACCGGTTTTGACCGGCTCAAAGCGGACTAGACCAGCTCTAACCGGTTATGACCGCCTCAAACTGCACTCAAGCTGGACCAGACCGTTTCAAACTGATGTTGTCCGGCTCAAACCGGATTCAAACCGGACCAGACGTGCGCAAACCGGTTTTGACCGGCTCAAATCGGAGCAGAGCAGCACTAACCGAATTTGACCATCTCAAACCAGACTCAAAAAGGACCACACCGGCTCAAACCGGTTTTGACCAGCTCAAAACGGACCAGACCGGCTCAAACTAGGGTTGACGGGCTCAAACCCAATGAGACTGTCTTAATCCGAACCAGACTGGCTCAAACAGGGTTTGACCAGCTCAAACCTGAGTCAAAACGGACCAGAACGGCTCAAACCGGGTAGACTTGTTCAAACCGGACTCAAATCAGACCAGAGCAGCTCAATCCGGTTTTGACTGGGTCAAACTGGACCAGACCGGCTCAAAACCGGTTTTCACCAGCTCAAATCGGACTCAAACCCGACCAGACCGGCTCTAACTAATGTTCACCGGCTCAAACCTGATTCAAACCGGACCAAAAAGGCTCACACCGAAATTGACCGGCTCGAACCAGACTCAAACCCGACCAGAACGGCTCAAACCGGACCAGACAGGCTCAAACCGGATCAAAACGGACCAGACTGGCTCAAACCAGTTTTAACCAGCTGAAACCAGACCAGACCGGCTCAAATCGGATCAAATCGAACCAGACCACCTCAACCAGATCAAACCGGACCAGACCGGCTTAAACTGGATCAAACCAGACCAGACCTACTCTTAGACCATCTCAAACCGGTTTTGATCAGCACAATACGGACCAGAACGGCTCAAACCGGTTTTGACAGGCTCAAACCGGACCAGACCATCTCAAACCGGACTCAAACCAGACCAGACCAGCTCAAACCGGTTTTGACCGGATCAAACCGGAACAGACCGGCTCAAACCGGTTTTGACCAGCTCAAATCGTACTCAAACCGGACCAGACCGGCTCAAACTGGTGTTGACCGGCTCAAAACTGATTCAAACCGGACCAGACCGTCTCAAACCCGTTTTAACCGGCTCAAACCCGACCGACCGGCTCAAACCCGACCAGACCGGCTGAAACCGGACAAGACCGGCTGAAACCGGTTTGGACTGGTACAAACCGGACCAGACTGTCTCAACCAGATCAAAGCGGAACAGACCGGCTCAAACCGGATCAAACAGGACCAGAACCGCTCAAACCAGATCAAACCGGACCAGACCGGCTCAAACCGGTTTTGACTGGCTCAAACTGGACTCAATCCGGACCCGACCGGCTCAAACCGGTTTTAACCGGCTCACAACAGACCGTACCGGCTCAACCGGATCAAACCGGACGAGACCGGCTCAAACCGGACCAGACCGGCTCAAACCAGTCGCAAACCGCTTTTGACCAGATCAAACCGTTCCAGACAGCCTCAAACCGGTTTTGACTGGCTCAAACCGGAATCAAACAGGACCAGACCGGGTCAAACCGGATTTAAACGGCTCAAATCGGACTCAAACAGGAACAGACCGGCTCAAACAGGGTTTGACCATCTCAAACCAGACCAGACCGGCTCAACCGGATCAAACCAGACCAGACCAGCTTAAACCGGATTAAACCGGTTTTGACCGTCACAAACCGGACCAGACCGGTTCAAACCCGATCAAACCGGACCAGACTGGCTCAAACCTGTTTTGACCGTATTAGACTGGCTCAAACCGGTTTTTAGCGGCTCAAATCGCACCAGACCGGCTCAAACCGGTTTTGACCGGCTCCAAACGGACTCAAACCTGTTTTGACCGGAACAAACCGGAACAGACCGCCTCAAACCTGTTTTGACCGGCTAAAGCCGGACGCAAAAGGTACCAGATCGGTCAAACCTGACTCAAACCGGACTAGACCGGCCCAAATTGGTTTTAATCGGCTCAAATTGGACAAGGAAAAAAACCGGCTCAAACCGGACTCAATCCGGACCAGACCGGCTCAAACCGGTATTGAACGGCTCAAACCAGACCATACCGGCTCAACCAAATCAAACCGGACGAGACCGGCTTAAACCGGTTTTGACCGGCTCAAATCAGAGGAGAACAGCACAAACAGTATTTGACCAGCTCAAACCAGACTCAAACAGGACCACACCGGCTCAAACCGGTTTTGAACGACTGAAACCCCACCAGACTGGGTAAAACTGGACGAGACCACCTCAAACCCGTTTTGACCGACCCAAACCCGTCCAGACCAGCTAAAACCGGAACAGACCGGCTCTAACCGGACCAGACCGGCTCAAAGCGGACTAGATCGGCTCTTACCGGTTATGACCGGCTCAAACCGTACTCAAACCGGACCAGAACTTCTCAAACTGCTGTTTTCCGGCTCAAACCACACTCAAACCGGACCAGACCAGCTCAGACCGGTTTTGACCATCTAAAATCGGACTCAAACCGGACCAGACCGTCTCAAACCCGTTTTGACTGGCTCAAACCCGACCAGACCGGCTGAAACCGGACGAGACCGGCTCAACCGGTTTGGACCGGCTCAAAGCAGACCGGACTGGCTCAACCAGATCAAAGCAGACCAGACCGGCTGAAACCAGATCAAACAGGACCAGAACCGCTGAAACCGGATCAAACCGGACCAGACCGGCTAAAACCGGTTTTCACCAGCTCAAACCCGACCAGACCGGCTGAATTGGGACGAGACCGCCTCAAAACGGTAATGACCGGCTCAAACACGACCAGACCGTCTGAAACCGGACCAGACAGGCTCAAACCGGTTTTGACCGGCTCAAACCCTACCAGACCGGCTAAAACAGGACCAGACCCGTTCAAATCGGACTCAAACAGGAATAGACCGGCTCAAACCGGTTTTGACTGGCTCAAATCGGACCAGAGTAGCACAAACCGATTTTGACCAGCTCAAACCAGACTGAAACAGGACGAGACCGGCTCAAACCGGTTTTCACCAGCTCAAACCCGACCAGACCGGCTGAAACCAGACGAGACCGGCTGAAACCGGTTTTGACCAGGTCAACCCCAACCAGACCAACTAAAACCGAACCAGACTGGCTCAGACCACTTTTGACCGGCTCAGACCGAACCAGACCGGCTCAACCTGATCAAACTGGACCAGACCGGCTTATACCGGATCAAACCGGACCAGACCGGCTCTTAGACCGTCTCAAACCGGTTTTGACCGGCTCAAACCGGACCAGACCGCCTCAAAACGGACTCAAACCGGACCAGAACGAATCAAACCGGTGTTGACCGGCTCAAGCCTGACTCAAACTGGACCAGACGGGCTCAAACCGGTGTTGACCAGCTCAAACCGGACTCAAACCGGACCAGACCGGCTCAAACTGGTTTTGAACGGCTCAAACCAGACCATACCGGCTCAAACGAATCAAATCGGACCAGACCGGCTTCGACCGGATCAAACCGGACCAGACCGTCTCAAACTGGTGTTGTCCGGCTCAAACTGCACTCAACCGGACCAGACCGGCTCAGACTGGTTTTGACCGGCTCCAATCGGACCAGAGCCGCACAAACCGAATTTGACCAGCTCAAACCAGACTCAAACAGGACCAGACCGGCTCAAACCGGTTTTCACCGGCTCAAACCCGACCAGACCGGCTGTAATCAGATGAGACTGGCTGAAATCGGTTTTGACCGAGTCAACCCCGACCAGACCAACTAAAACTGGACCAGACTGGCTCAGATCACTTTTGACCGGCTCAAACCGAACCAGACCGGCTCAACCTGATCACACCGGACCAGACCGGCTTATACCGGATCAAACCGGATGAGACCGGCTCTTAGACCGTCTCAAACTGGTTTTGACTGGCTCAAACCGGACCAGACCGTCTCAAACCAAACTCAAACCGGAACAGAGCGAATCAAACCGGTGTTGACCGGCTCAAGCCTGACTCAAACTGGACCAGACCGGCTCAAACCGGTGTTGACCAGCTCAAACCGGACTCAAACCGGACCAGACCGGCTCAAACTGGTTTTGGACGGCTCAAACCAGACCATACCAGCTCAAACGAATCAAACCGGACCAGACCGGCTTCAACCGGTTCAAACCAGACCAGACCGTCTGAAACTGGTGTTGTCCGGCTCAAACCGCACTCAACCGGACCAGACCGGCTCAGACCGGTTTTGACCAGCTCAAATCGGACCAGAGCCGCACAAACCGAATTTGACCAGCTCAAACCAGACTCAAACAGGACCACACCGGCTCAAACCGGTTTTGACCGGCTCAAATCCGAACAGACCGGCTGAAACTGGACGAGACCGCCTCAAACCGGTTTTGACCGACTCAAATCTGTCCAGACCAGCTAAAACCGGACCAGACGGGCTCAAACTGGTTTTGACCGGCTCAAAGCAGTCTAGACTGGCTCTAACCGGTTATGACCGGCTCAAACCGCACTCAATCTGGACCAGACCCTCTCAAACTGGTGTTGTCCCGATCAAACCGGACTCAAACCGGACCAGACAGGCTCACACCAGTTTTGACCGGCTCATACCGGACTCAAACCGGACCAGACCGTCTCAAACCCGTTTTGACCAGCTTAAACCCGACCAGACCAACTGAAACCGGACGAGACAGACTCAAACCGGTTTGGACTGGCTCAAACCAGACCAGACTGGCTCAACCAGATCAAAGCCTTCCATACCGGCTCAAACCGGATCAAACCGGACCAGAACCACTGAAACCGGATCCCACCGGACCAGACTGGCTACAACCGGTTTTAACCAGCTCAAATCCGTCCAGACCGGCTCAAACCAGACCCGACCGGTTCAAACCGGTTTTGAAAGCCTCAATCCGGTTTTGACCAGCTCAAACCGGTTTTGACCGGCTCAAACCCGTCCAGACCATCTGAAACCGGACCAGACAGGCTCAAACCGGTTTTGACGGGCTCAAACCGGTCTGAAACGGGACTAGACCGTCTCAAACCGGTTTTGACCAGCTCAAACCGGACTCAAACCGGACCAGAGAGGCTTAAACCGGTTTTGACTGGCTCAAACGAGACCAGACCGGCAAACCGACTCAAACCGGACCAGACTGGCTCAAACCTGCTCAAACCGGACTCAAACCGGAACAGACCGGCTCACACCGGCTCAAACCGGACCAGACCGGCTCAAACCAGACTCAAACAGGTTTTGACCAGCTCAAACCGGTCCAGACCTGCTCAAACCGGTTTGGACCGGCTCAAGTCAGACTCAAACCGGACCAGACCGGTTGAAACCGGTTTTGATCGGCTCAAACCCGACCAAACCAGTTAAAACTGGACGAGACCGCCTCAAACCGGTTTTGACCGATTGAAACCCGTCCAGACCAGCTAAAACCGGACCAGACCGGCTCAAACCAGTGTTGACCAGCTCAAACCGGACTCAAACCGGTTTTGACCATCTCAAACAGCACTCAATCTGGACCAGACCCTCTCAAACTGGTGTTGTCCCGATCAAACCAGTCTCAAACAGGACCACACCGGCTCAAACCGGTTTTGACTGGCTCATACCGGACTCAAACCGGACCAGTCCGTCTCAAACACGTTTTGACCGGCTCAAACCCGAGCAGACCGGTTGAAACCGGATGAGACCGGCTCAAACCGGTTTTGACCGGCTCAAACCAGACCAGACTGGCTCAACCAGATCAAAGCGGACCAGACCGGCTCAAACCGGATCAAATCGGACCAGAACCGCTGAAACCGGATCAAACCGGACCAGACCGGCTCAAACCGGTTTTAACCGGCTCAAACCCGACCAGACCGGCTGAATTGGGACGAGACCACCTCAAACCAGTTTTGACCAGGTCAAATCAGACCAGACCGGCTAAAACTGGACCAGGCCGGCTCAAACCGGTGTTGACCAGCTCAAACCGGACTCAAACCGGAACAGACCAGTTCAAACCGGTTTTGAACGGCTGAAACCAGACCATACCGGCTCAAACGAATCAAACCGGACCAGACCGGCTTAAACCGGATCAAACCGGACCAGACCGGCTTAAACCGACTCAAACCGGACCAGACCGGCTCAAACCGGTTTTGATCAGCTCAAACCGGACAAGGACCAAACCAGCTCAAACCGGACTCAAACCGGACAGACAGGCTCAAACCGGTTTTGAACGGCTCAAACCAGATCATACTGGCTCAACCGAATAAAACCGGACTAGACCATCTTAAACCAGATCAAACCGGACCAGACCGGCTCAAACCGGTTTTGACCGGCTCAAATCGGAGGAGAGCAGCACAAACCAAATTTGACGAGCTCAAACCAGACTCAAACAGTGCCACACCGGCTGAAACCGGTTTTGACCGACTCAAATCCGACGAGACCGGTTAAAACTGGACAAGACCGTCTTAAACCAGCTCAAACCGGACTCAAACCGGACCAGACCGGCTCAAATCGGACCTGACCGGCTCAAACCGGTTTTGACCAGCTCAAACCGGACCAGGACCAGATCTGCTCAAACCGGACTCAAACCGGAACAGAACGGCTCAAACCGGAGTTGAACTGCTCAAATCGGACTCAAACCGGACCAGACCAGCTCAAACTGGTTTTGACCGGCTCAAACCGGACCAGACTGGCTCAACCGGATCAAACCGAACCAGACAGGCTTAAACCATATCAAACCGGACCAGACCGTCTCAAACCGGTGTTGACCGGCTCAGATCCGACCAGACCGGCTTAAACTGGATGAGACTGGTTCAAACTGGGTTTGACCATCTCAAACCGGACTCATACCGGACCAGACCGGCTCAAATGGGTTTTGACCGCCTCAGACCCGACCACACGAGCTCAAACCGGATCATACCGGCTCAAATCGGTTTTGACTAGCTCATACCGGACCAGACCGGCTCAAACCGGATCAAACCGGACAAGACCGGCTGAAAGCGGTTTTCACCGGCTCAAACCGGACTCAAACCGGACCAGACCGGCTCAAATCGGACCTGACCGGCTCAAACCGGTTTTGACCAGCTCAAACCGGACCAGGACCAGATCGGCTCAAACCGGACTCAAACCGGAACAGAACGGCTCAAACCGGAGTTGACCTGCTGAAACCGGACTCAAACCGGACCAGACCAGCTCAAACTGATTTTGACTGGCTCAAACCGGACCAGACCGGCTCAACCGGAACAAACTGAACCAGACAGTCTTAAACCATATCAAACCGGACCAGACCGTCTCAAACCGGTGTTGACCGGCTCAGATCCGACCAGACCGGCTTAAACTGGATCAGACTGGCTCAAACCGGGTTGGACCATCTCAAACCGGACTCATACCGAACCAGACCGGCTCAAACCGGTTTTGACCGCCTCAGACCCGACCACACCAGCTCAAACCGGATCATACCGGCTCAAATCGGTTTTGACTAGCTCATACAGGACCAGACCGGCTCAAACCGGATCAAACTGGACAAGACCGGCTGAAAGCGATTTTCACCGGCTCAAACCAGACCAGAACAGCTCAACCGGCTCAAAGCAGATGAGACCGGCTTAAACCGGGTTTGTCCGTATCAAACCGGACTCAAACCGGACCACACCGGCTCAAATCGGACCAGGCCAGCTCAAACCGGTTTTGACTGGCTCAAGCCGGAGGAGAACAGCTCAAACAGGATCAAAACGGACCAGACCGGCTCTTATGCCAGCTCAAACATATTTTGACCCACTCAAATCGAACCAGACCGGCTCAAACCGGTTTTGACCGGCTCAAACCGGACACAAACCGGACCAGACCGGCTCCAACCGGTTTTGACCAGCTCAAACGGGACCAGACCGGCTCAACAGGATCAAACCGGACCAGACAGGCTTAAACCGGATCAAACCGGACTAGACCGGCTCAAACCGGTGTTGAATGGCTCAAACCGGATTCAAACCAGACCACTCCAGCTGAAACCGGTTTCGACTTGCTCAAATTGTACGAGACCGGCTCAAACCGGTTTTCACCAGCTCCAAACGAACCAGGAACAGACCGGCTCAAACCAGACTCAAACCGGACCAGACCGGCTCAAACTGGTGTAGACTGCCTCAAACCGGACCCAAACCGGACCAGACCGGCTCCAACCGGTTTTCACCAGCTCAAACCGGACCATACCGGCTCAACCGGATCAAACCGGACCAGACAGGCTTAAACCGGATCAAACCGGACCAGACCGGCTCAAACCGGTATTGACCGTCACAGACCCGAACAGAAAGGCTTAAACCGGACCAGACTGGCTCAAACTGGTTTTGACTGGCTCAAAACGGACTCAAATCGGACCAGACAGGCTCAAACCGGTTTGACCGGCTCAAACCCGACCACACCGGCTCAAACCGGACCAGACCGGCTCAAACCGGTTTGACCGGATCAAACCGGACCAGACCGGCTCAGACCGGACCAGACCGGATCAAACCGGATCAAACCGGACCAGACCGGCTGAATCCTGTTTTCACTGGCTCAAACCAGACCAGACCAGCTCAACCGGCTCAAAGCGGACTAGACCGGCTCAAACTGTGTTTGTCCGGCTCAAACCGGACTCACACTGGACCAGACCGTCTCAAACGGGACCAGACCGGCTCAAACCGGTTTAGACCGGCTCAAACTGGAGCAGACCTTCTCAAACCGGACCAGACTGGCTCAAACCGGACTCAAACCAGACCAGACCGTCTCAAACCGGATTAAACCGGACCAACAGTCACAAACCGGATCCAACCGGATGAGACAGGCTCAAACCAGTTTTGACCGACTCAAACCGGACCAGACCGTTTCAAACCGGTTTTGACCGGCTCAAACTGGACTCGAACCAGACCAGACCGACTCAAACCGGTGTTGACCAGCTCAAACCGCACTCAAACCGGACCAGGCTGCCTCACACAGGTTTTGACTGGCTCAAACCGGATCAAACCGGACCACACCGGCTCTTAGACCGTCTCAAACCGGTTTTGATCGGCTCAATACGGACCAGACCGGCTCTAACCGGACCAGACCGGCTAAAACCGGTGTTGACCGTCTCAAACCGTACTCAAACTGGACCAGTCCGGCTCAAACCGGTTTTGACCGGCTCAAACCAGACCAGACCAACTCAATGGGATCAAACTGGACCACACCGGCTTGAACCGGATCAAACCGGAGCAGACCGGCTCAAACCGGTGATGACCAGCTCAAACCAGACCAGACTGGCTTAACCCGGACCACACTGGCTCAAAACGTGTTTGACCGCCTCAAACCGGACTCAAACAGGACCAGACCGGCTCAAACCGGGTTTGACCGGCTCAAACCGGACGAGACCCGCTCAAACCGGATCAAACTGGACCAGACCGGCTCTTAGACAGGCTCAAACCGGTTTTCACTGGCTCAAACCGGACTCAAACCTTACCAAATCGGCTCAAACCGGTGTTGACCAGTTCAAACCAGACTCAAACCAGACCAGACCCTCTCAAACCGGTGTTGACCGGCTCAATCCGGACTGAAACCAGACCACACCGTCTCAAACCGGGTTTGACCGGCTCAATCCGGACGAGACCCGCTCAAACCGGATCAAACTGGACCAGACCAGCTCTTAGACACGCTCAAACCGGTTTTCACTAGCTCAAACCGGACTCAAACCTTACCAAACCGGCTCAAACCGGTGTTGACCGGTTCCAACCAGACTCAAACCGGACCAGACCCTCTCAAACCAGTGTTGACCGGCTCAATCCGGACTCAAACCGGACCAGACCGGCTCAAACCGGGTTTGACCGGCTGAATCCGGACGAGACCCGCTCAAACCGGATCAAACCGGACCAGACCGGCACTTAGACCTGCTCAAACCGGTGTTTACCTGCTCAAACCGGACTCAAACCGGACCAGACGGGCTCAAACCGGTGTTGACCGTTTGAAACGGGTCTCAAACCAGACCAGACCCTCTCAAACCGGTGTTGAACGGCTCAAATCGGACTCAAACAGGACCAGACTAGCTAATACCGGTTTTGACCGGCTCAAACCAGAACAGACCGGCTCAACCGGTTCAAACCGGATTAAACCGGACCACACCAGCTCAAACCGGTTTTCACCGTATGAAACTGGACCAGACCAGTAATCCGGATCAAACCGGTTTTGACCAGCTCTAACCGGACTCAAACCGGACCAGGAAAGCTAAAACCGGCACAAACTGGACCAGACCGGCTCAAACCGGACTCAAACTGGACCAGACTGGCTCAAACCGGTTATGACCAGCTCAAACCGGATTCAAACCGGACCAGACCATCTCAAACTGGTGTTGACCGGATCCAACCGGACTCAAACCGGAGCAGACCGGCTGAAACCGGTTTTGACCGGCTCAAATCAGACACAAACCGGACCAGACCGGCTCAAACCGGATCAAACTGGACCACACGGACTAAAACCGGACCAAACCGGACGAGACCGGCTCAAAACGGACCGGCTCAAACCAGTTTCGACCGGCTGAAACCAGACCACACCGGCTCAAACCGGTTTTGACTGGCTCAAATCGGACCAGACCAGCACAAACAGGTTTTGACCGGATTAAACCGAACTCAAACCAGTCCAGACCAACTCAAACCGGTTTTGACCGGCTGAAATCCGAACAGACTGGCTGAAACTGGACCAGAACAACTCAAACCGGTTTCGACCGGCTGAAACTGGACCCGAACTGGACCAGACCGGCTCAAACCTGTGTTGACTGGCTCATACCAGACTCAAACCGGACCAGACCGGCTCAAACCGGTTTTGAACTGATATTTTGGATCCCTTTGAAGACTATAGGGCCAAAGGAAATATCCTCCGATCAAAATGAGAAAGAAGCTTTTTGAGAAACTTCTTTGTGATCTGTGAATTCATCTCAGAGAGTTACAGCTTTCCCCTCAAGAAGCCTTTCACTAAGACTGTTCTTGTGGAATTTGCAAAGTGATATTTGGAAGCCCATGGAGGGCTATGGTGAAAAGGGAAATATCTTCAGATAAAAACTGGAAAGAAGCTTTCTGAGAAACTGCTTTGTGTTCTGGGAATTCATCTCAGAGAGTTACAGCTTTCCCCTCCAGAAGCCGTTCACTAAGACTGTTCTTGTGGAATTTGCAAAGAGATATTTGGAAGCCCATAGAGGCCTATGGTGAAAAAGAAAATATCCTCAGATGAAAACTGGAAAGAAGCTTTCTGAGAAACTGCTTTGTGATGTATGACTTCCACTCACTGAGTTACAGCTGTATTTTGTGGAGCTGTTTGCTAGCCTTATTTCTGTGGAATCTGAGAACTGATATTTCGGATCCCTTTGAAGACTAAAAGGCCAAGGAAATATCCTCTGATCAAAATGAGCAAGAATCTATCTGAGAAACTTCGTGGTGATCTGTGAATTCATCTCACAGACTTACAGCTTTTCCCGCAAGAAGCCTTTCGCTAAGACTGTTCTTGAGGAATTTGCAAAGTGATATTTAGAAGCCCATGGAGGGCTACGGTGAAAAGGGAAATATCCTCAGATAAAAACTGGAAAGAAGCTTTCTGAGAAACTGCTTTGTGATGTGTGACTTCCACTCACTGAGTTACAGCTGTATTTTGTGGAGCTGTTTGCTAGCCTTATTTCTGTGGAATCTGAGAACTGATATTTCGGATCCCTTTGAAGACTATAGGGACAAAGGAAATATCCTCCAATCAAAATGAGAAAGAAGCTTTCTGAGAAACTTCTTTGTGATCTGTGAATTCATCTCACAGAGTTACAGCTTTCCCCTCAAGAAGCCTTTCGCTAAGACTGTTCTTGTGGAATTTGCAAAGTGATATTTGGAAGCCCATGGAGGGCTATGGTGAAAAGGGAAATATCCTCAGATAAAAACTGGAAAGAAGCTTTCTGAGAAACTGCTTTGTGTTCTGTGAATTCATCTCACAGAGTTACAGCTTTCCCCTCCAGAAGCCGTTCGCTAAGACTGTTCTTGTGGAATTTGCAAAGGGATATTTGGAAGCCCATAGAGGCCTATGGTGAAAAAGAAAATATCCTCAGATGAAAACTGGAAAGAAGCTTTCTGAGAAACTGCTTTGTGATGTGTGACTTCCACTCACTGAGTTACAGCTGTATTTCGTGGAGCTGTTTGCTAGCCTTATTTCTGTGGAATCTGAGAACTGATATTTCGGATCCCTTGGAAGACTATAGGGCCAAAGGAAATATCCTCTGATCAAAATGAGAAAGAAGCTTTCTGAGAAACTTCTTTGTGATCTGTGAATTCATCTCACAGAGTTACAGCTTTCCCCTCAAGAAGCCTTTCGCTAAGACTGTTTTTGTGGAATTTGCAAAGTGATATTTGGAAGCCCATGGAGGGCTATGGTGAAAAGGAAAATATCCTCAGATAAAAACTGGAAAGAAGCTTTCTGAGAAACTGCTTTGTGTTCTGTGAATTCATCTCACAGAGTTACAGCTTTCCCCTCCAGAAGCCGTTCGCTAAGACTGTTCTTGTGGAATTTGCAAAGGGATATTTGGAAGCCCATAGAGGCCTATGGTGAAAAAGAAAATATCCTCAGATGAAAACTGGAAAGAAGCTTTCTGAGAAACTGCTTTGTGATGTGTGACTTCCACTCACTGAGTTACAGCTGTATTTCGTGGAGCTGTTTGCTAGCCTTATTTCTGTGGAATCTGAGAACTGATATTTCGGATCCTTTGAAGACTATAGGGCCAAAGGAAATATCCTCCGATCAAAATGAGAAAGAAGCTTTCTGAGAAACTTCTTTGTGATCTGTGAATTCATCTCACAGAGTTACAGCTTTCCCCTCAAGAAGCCTTTTGCTAAGACTGTTCTTGTGGAATTTGCAAAGTGATATTTGGAAGCCCATGGAGAGCTATGGTTAAAAGGGAAATATCCTCAGATAAACCAGGAAAGAAGCTTTCTGAAAAACTGCTTCATGTTCTGTGAATTCATCTCACAGAGTTACAGCTTTCCCCTCCAGAAGCCGTTCGCTAAGACTGTTCTTGTGGAATTTGCAAAGGGATATTTGGAAGCCCATAGAGGCCTATGGTGAAAAAGAAAATATCCTCAGATGAAAACTGGAAAGAAGCTTTCTGAGAAACTGCTTTGTGATGTGTGACTTCCACTCACTGAGTTACAGCTGTATTTCGTGGAGCTGTTTGCTAGCCTTATTTCTGTGGAATCTGAGAACTGATATTTCGGATCCCTTGAAGACTAAAAGGCCAAGGAAATATCCTCTGATCAAAATGAGAAAGAAGCTTTCTGAGAAACTTCTTTGTGATCTGTGAATTCATCTCACAGAGTTACAGCTTTCCCCTCAAGAAGCCTTTCGCTAAGACTGTTCTTGTGGAATTTGCAAAGTGATATTTGGAAGCCCATGGAGGGCTATGGTGAAAAGGGAAATATCCTCAGATAAAAACTGGAAAGAAGCTTTCTGAGGTACTGCTCTGTAATGTGTTACTTCCACTCACTGAGTTAAAGCTGTATGTCATAGAGCTGTTTGCTAGCTTTATTACTGTGGAATCTGAGAACTGATATTTTGGGTCCTTTTGAAGACTATAATGCTAAAGGAAATATCCTCCAATCAAAATGAGAAAGAAGCTTTCTGAGAAACTTCGTGGTGACCTATGAATTCATCTCACAGAGTTATAGCTTTTCCCTCAAGAAGCTTTTCGCTAAGACTGTTCTTGTGAAATTTCCAACGTGATATTTGGAAGCCCATAGAGGTCTATGGTGAAAAGGGAAATATCCTCAGATAAAAACTGGAAAGAAGCTTTCTGAGAAACTGCTTTGTGTTCTGTGAATTCATCTCCCAGAGTTACAGCTTTCCCCTCCAGAAGCCGTTCGCTAAGACTGTTCTTGTGGAATTTACAAAGGGATATATGGAAGCGCATAGAGGCCTATGGTGAAAAAGAAATTATCCTCAGATGAAAACTGGAAAGAAGCTTTCTGAGAAACTGCTTTGTGATGTGTGAATTAAACTCACTGAGATACAGCTGTATTTCGTGGAGCTGTGTGCTAGGCTTATTTCTGTCTAATCTGAGAACTGATATTTCGAATCCCTTTGAAGACTATAGGGCCAAAGGAAATATCCTCCGATCAAAATGAGAAAGAAGCTTTCTGAGAAACTTCTTTGTGATCTGTGAATTCATCTCACAGAGTTACACCTTTCCCCTCAAGAAGCCTTTCACTAAGACTGTTCTTGTGGAATTTGCAAAGTGATATTTGGATGTCCATGGAGGGCTATGGTGAAAAGGGAAATATCTTCAGATAAAAACTGGAAAGAAGCTTTCTGAGAGTTTGTTTTGTGTTGTGTGAATTCATCTCACAGAGTTACAGCATTCCCCTCCAGAAGCCGTTCACTAAGACTGTTCTTGTGGAATTTGCAAAAGGATATTTGGAAGCCCATAGAGGCCTATGGTGAAAAAGAAAATATCCTCAGATGAAAACTGGAAAGAAGCTTTCTGAGAAACTGCTTTGTGATGTGTGACTTCCACTCACTGAGTTACAGCTGTATTTCGTGGAGCTGTTTGCTAGCCTTATTTCTGTGGAATCTGAGAACTGATATTTCAGATCCCTTTGAAGACTATAGGGCCAAAGAAAATATCCTCAGATAAAAACTGGAAAGAAGCTTTCTGAGAAACTGCTATGTGGTGTATGAATTTATCTCACAGAGTTACATCTTTCCCTTCAAGAAGCCTTTCGCTAAGGCTGTTCTTCTGGAATTGGCAAAGGGATATTTGGAAGCCCATAGAGGGCTATGGTGAAAAAGGAAATATCTTCCGTTCAAAACTGGAAAGAAGCTTTCTGAGAAACTGCTCTTTGTTCTGTGAATTCATCTCACAGAGTTACATCTTTCCCTTCAAGAAGCCTTTCGCTAAGGCTGTTCTTGTGGAATTGGCAAAGGGATATTTGGAAGCCCATGGAGGGCTATGGTGAAAAAGGAAATATCTTCCGTTCAAAACTGGAAAGAAGCTTTCTGAGAAACTGCTTTGCGTTCTGTGAATTCATCTCACAGAGTTACATCTTTCCCTTCAAGAAGCCTTTCGCTAAGGCTGTTCTTGTGGAATTGGCAAAGGGATATTTGGAAGCCCATAGAGGGCTATGGTGAAAAAGAAAATATCCTCTCATGAAAGCTGGAAAGAAGCTTTCTGAGAAACTACTTTGTGATGTGTGATTTACACTCACTGAGTTATAGCTGTACTTCATGGAGCTGTTTGCTAGCTTTCTTTCTGTGCAGTCTTAGCCCTCATAATTCGGATCCCTTTGAAGACTATAAGGCCAAAGGAAATACACCCAATCAAAATAAGAAAGAAACTTTCTGAGAAACTTCATTGTCATCTGTGAATTCATCTCACAGAGTTACATCTTACCCCTCAAGAAGCCTTTAGCTAAGACTGTTCTTGTGGAATTTGCAAAGTGATATTTGGAAGCCCATGGAGGGCTATGGTGAAAAAGGAAATATCTTCCGTTCAAAACTGGAAAGAAGCTTTCTGAGAAACTGCTCTTTGTTCTGTGAATTCATCTCACAGAGTTACATCTTTCCCTTCAAGAAGCCTTTCGCTAAGACTGTTCTTGTGGAATTTGCAAAGGGATATTTGGAAGCCCATAGAGGCCTATGGTGAAAAAGAAAATATCCTCAGATGAAAACTGGAAAGAAGCTTTCTGAGAAACTGCTTTGTGATGTGTGACTTCCACTCACTGAGTTACAGCTGTATTTCGTGGAGCTGTTTGCTAGCCTTATTTCTGTGGAATCTGAGAACTGATATTTCGGATCCCTTTGAAGACTATAGGGCCAAAGGAAATATCCTCCGATCAAAATGAGAAAGAAGCTTTCTGAGAAACTTCTTTGTGATCTGTGAATTCATCTCACAGAGTTACAGCTTTCCCCTCAAGAAGCCTTTCGCTAAGACTGTTCTTGTGGAATTTGCAAAGTGATATTTGGAAGCCCATGGAGGGCTATGGTGAAAAGGGAAATATCCTCAGATAAAAACTGGAAAGAAGCTTTCTGAGAAACTGCTTTGTGTTCTGTGAATTCATCTCACAGAGTTACAGCTTTCCCCTCCAGAAGCCGTTCGCTAAGACTGTTCTTGTGGAATTTGCAAAGGGATATTTGGAAGCCCATAGAGGCCTATGGTGAAAAAGAAAATATCTTCCGTTCAAAACTGGAAAGAAGCTTTCTGAGAAACTGCTCTGTGTTCTGTGAATTCATCTCACAGAGTTACATCTTTCCCTTCAAGAAGCCTTTCGCTAAGGCTGTTCTTGTGGAATTGGCAAAGGGATATTTGGAAGCCCATAGAGGCCTATGGTGAAAAAGAAAATATCTTCCGTTCAAAACTGGAAAGAAGCTTTCTGAGAAACTGCTTTGTGATGTGTGACTTCCACTCACTGAGTTACAGCTGTATTTCATGGAGCTGTTTGCTAGCCTTATTTCTGTGGAATCTGAGAACTGATATTTCGGATCCCTTTGAAGACTATAGGGCCAAAGGAAATATCCTCCGATCAAAATGAGAAAGAAGCTTTCTGAGAAACTTCTTTGTGATCTGTGAATTCATCTCACAGAATTACAGCTTTCCCCTCAAGAAGCCTTTCGCTAAGACTGTTCTTCTGGAATTTGCAAAGTGATATTTGGAAGCCCATGGAGGGCTATGGTGAAAAGGGAAATATCCTCAGATAAAAACTGGAAAGAAGCTTTCTGAGAAACTGCTTTGTGTTCTGTGAATTCATCTCACAGAGTTACAGCTTTCCCTTCAAGAAGCCGTTCGCTAAGACTGTTCTTGTGGAATTTGCAAAGGGATATTTGGAAGCCCATAGAGGCCTATGGTGAAAAAGAAAATATCCTCAGATGAAAACTGGAAAGAAGCTTTCTGAGAAACTGCTTTGTGATGTGTGACTTCCACTCACTGAGTTACAGCTGTATTTCGTGGAGCTGTTTGCTAGCCTTATTTCTGTGGAATCTGAGAACTGATATTTCGGATCCCTTTGAAGACTATAGAGCCAAAGGAAATATCCTCAGATGAAAACTGGAAAGAAGCTTTCTGAGAAACTTCTTTGTGATCTGTGAATTCATCTCACAGAGTTACAGCTTTCCTCTCAAGAAGCCTTTCGCTAAGACTGTTCTTGTGGAATTTGCAAAGTGATATTTGGAAGCCCATGGAGGGCTATGGTGAAAAGGGAAATATCCTCAGATAAAAACTGGAAAGAAGCTTTCTGAGAAACTGCTTTGTGTTCTGTGAATTCATCTCCCAGAGTTACAGCTTTCCCCTCCAGAAGCCGTTTGCTAAGACTGTTCTTGTGGAATTTGCAAAGTGATATTTGGAAGCCCATAGAGGGCTATGGTGAAAAAGAAAATATCCTCAGATAAAAACTGGAAAGAAGCTTTCTGAGAAACTGCTTTGTGATGTGTGACTTCCACTCACTGAGTTACAGCTGTATTTCATGGAGCTGTTTGCTAGCCTTATTTCTGTGGAATCTGAGAACTGATATTTCGGATCCCTTTGAAGACTATAGGGTCAAAGGAAATATCCTCCGATCAAAATGAGAAAGAAGCTTTCTGAGAAACTTCTTTGTGATCTGTGAATTCATCTCACAGAGTTACAGCTTTCCCCTCAAGAAGCCTTTCGCTAAGACTGTTCTTGTGGAATTTGCAAAGTGATATTTGGAAGCCCATGGAGGGCTATGGTGAAAAGGGAAATATCCTCAGATAAAAACTGGAAAGAAGCTTTCTGAGAAACTGCTTTGTGTTCTGTGAATTCATCTCACAGAGTTACAGCTTTCCCCTCCAGAAGCCGTTTGCTAAGACTGTTCTTGTGGAATTTGCAAAGGGATATTTGGAAGCCCATAGAGGCCTATGGTGAAAAAGAAAATATCCTCAGATGAAAACTGGAAAGAAGCTTTCTGAGAAACTGCTTTGTGATGTGTGACTTCCACTCACTGAGTTACAGCTGTATTTCATGGAGCTGTTTGCTAGCCTTATTTCTGTGGAATCTGAGAACTGATATTTCGGATCCCTTTGAAGACTATAAGGCCAAAGGAAATATCCTCCGATCAAAATGAGAAAGAAGCTTTCTGAGAAACTTCTTTGTGATCTGTGAATTCATCTCACAGAGTTACAGCTTTCCCCTCAAGAAGCCTTTCACTAAGACTGTTCTTGTGGAATTTGCAAAGTGATATTTGGAAGCCCATGGAGGGCTATGGTGAAAAGGGAAATATCCTCAGATAAAAACTGGAAAGAAGCTTTCTGAGAAACTGCTTTGTGTTCTGTGAATTCATCTCCCAGAGTTACACCTTTCACCTCCAGAAACCGTTCTCTAAGACTGTTCTTGTGGAATTAGCAAAAGACATTTGGAAGCCCATAGAGGTCAATGGTGAAAAAGAAAATATCCTCAGATAAAATCTGGAAAGAAGCTTTCTGAGAAACTGCTTTGTGATGTGTGACTTCCACTCACTTAGTTACAGCTGTATTTCGTGGAGATGTTTGCTAGCCTTATTTCTGTGGAATCTGAAAACTGATATTTCAAACCCGAAGACTCTAACCCAACCCTAAACTTTTGGCTCAAACGGACCAGACCGCTCAAACCGACTCAAACCGGACTCAACCAGACCAGACCGCTCAAACCAGACCAGACTGGCTCAAACCAGATCAAACCGGACCAGACAGCTCAAACCGGATCAAACCGGTTTTGACCGCTCAAACCGGTTTTGACCGCTCAAACCGGTTTGACTGGCTCAAACCAGACTCAAACCGGTTTGACAGCTCAAACCGGTTTGACTGGCTCAAACCGGTTTGACTGGCTCAAACCGGTTTTGACGGCTCAAACCGGTTTTGACGGCTCAAACCAGACCAGACTGGCTCAAACCGGACCAGACAGCTCAAACCGGATCAAACCGGACCAGACCAGCTCAAACCGGTTTTGACCGCTCAAACCGGTTTGACTGGCTCAAACCGGTTTTGACCAGCTCAAACCAGACTCAAACCGGTTTGACAGCTCAAACCGGTTTTGACCGGCTCAAACGGACCAGACTGGCTCAAACCAGACTCAAACCGGTTTGACTGGCTCAAACCGGTTTTGACGGCTCAAACCGGATCAAACCGGTTTTGACCAGCTCAAACCAGACCGGCTCAAACGGTTTGACCGGCTCAAACGGACCAGACCGGCTCAACCGGATCAAACCGGACCAGACAGCTCAAACCGGTTTTGACCGCTCAAACCGGTTTGACTGGCTCAAACCGGTTTTGAGCAGCTCAAACCAGACTCAAACCGGTTTTGACGGCTCAAACCGTTTTGACCGGCTCAAACGGACTCAAACCGGTTTGACTGGCTCAAACCGGTTTTGACGGCTCAAACCGGTTTTGACCAGCTCAAACCGGTTTTGACGGCTCAAACCGGATCAAACCAGACCAGCTCAAACCGGATCAAACCGACCAGACTGGCTCAAACCAGACTCAAACCGGTTTTGACCGCTCAAACCGGTTTGACTGGCTCAAACCAGACTCAAACCGGACCAGACAGCTCAAACCGGTTTGACTGGCTCAAACCGGTTTTGACCAGCTCAAACCGGTTTGACTGGCTCAAACCGGGTTTGACCGGCTCAAACCGACCAGACCGGCTCAAACCGACCAGACCGGCTCAAACCGTTTTGACCGGCTCAAACCGGACCAGTACCAAACCGACTCAAACCGGACTCAAACCAGACCAGACCGGCTCATACCAGACCAGACTGGCTCAACCAGATCAAAGCGGACCAGACCAGCTCAATCCGGATGAAACCGGACCAGAATCGCTCAAACCAGATTAAACCGGACCATACCAGCTCAAGCTGGTTTTGACCCGCTCAAACCGGACCAGAAGCAGACCGTCCCAATCCGGACTCAAATCGGACCAGACCGGATCAAACCGATGTTGACTGGCTCAAACCGGACTCAAACCGGCCCAGACCATCTCAAACCGGTTTTGACCGGCTAAAAATGGACCAGAACAGCTCAACCGGATCAAACCAGACCTGACTGGCTCAAACCGGATCAAACCGGACCAGACCAGATCAACAGGATCTAATGTGAGCAGACCGGCTCAAACCGCTCAAACCGGACCAGATCGGCTGAAACCGGACTCAAACCGGTTTTTACCGGCTCAAAACAGACCAGACCGCCTCAAACCGGTTTTGACCAGCTAAAACCGGACTCAAACTGGACCAGACCGGCTCAAACCTGTTTTGACCAGCTCAAACCACCAGGATCAGGCCCGCTCAAACCGTACTCAAACCGGAACAGACCAGCTCTTAGGCCGGCTCTAACCAGACTCAAACCAGACCACACAGGCTCAAAACGGGTTTGACCGGCTCAAACCAGACCAGACCGGCTCAAGAAGAACAAACCGGACCAGACTGGCTGAAACCGGATCAAACTGGACCAGACCAGCACAAACCGGATGTGACCATCTCAAACCGGACTCACACTGGACGAGAACAGCTCCAACCGGTTTTGACCGGCTCAAAGCCGACCAGACCGGCTAAAACCGGACCAGACCGGCTCAATCCGATTTTGACAGGCTCAAACCGGACCAGACCGGCTCAAACCAGGCCAGACCGGCTCAAATCGGATCAAACCGGACCAGACCGGCTCAAACCGGCTAAAACTGGACCAGAACGCCTCAAACCGGACTCAAACCGGACCAGAAAGGCTGAAACAGGTTTTGACCAGCTCAAACCCGAACAGACAGGCTCAAACCGGTTTTGAAAGGCTCAAACCAGACCAGACAGGATCAAACCTGCTTTGACCGGCTCAAACCGGACTCAACCCGGACTAGACCGGCTCAAACCGGTTTGACCGGCACAAACCAGACCAGACCGGCTCAAACTGGACCAGACCGGCTCAAACGGCTTTTGACCGACTCAAACCAGACTCAAACCGTACCAGACTGGCTCAAACCGTTGTTGACCGGCTCAAACCGGACTCAAACCGGACCAGACTGGCTCAAACCTGTTTGACCGGCTGAACCCGGACCACACCAGCTCAAACCGGACTAGACCGGCTCAAACCGGTTTTGACCGCTCAAACCAGACCGACTCAAACCGGACTCAAACCGGACCAGACCGTCTCAAACCGGATTAAACCGGACCAACAGGCTCAAACCGGTTTTGACCAGCTCAAACCAGACCAGACAGGCTCAACCGGATCAAACCGGACCAGACCGGCTGAAACCGGTTTTGACCGGCTCAAACCGGACTGGGACCAGACTGGCTCAAACCGGACACAAACCGTACCAGACCGGATCAAACGGGTGTAGACCGGCTCAAACCAGACCCAAACCGGACCAGACCGGCTCCAACCGGTTTTGACCAGCTCAAACTGGACCAGACCAACTTAAACCGGATCAAACGGGACCAGACCTGCTCAAACCTGTTTTAATCAGACCAGACCGGCTCAAACCGGTTTGACCGGCTTAAACCGGACCAACCAGCTCAAACCGGTTTTGACCGGCTCAAACTGGACCAGTCCAGCTGAAACCGGTTTTGACCGTATAAAACCGGACTCAGACCGTGCAGACCAGCTCATACCGGTTCTGACCGGCTGAAACTGGAGCAGATTGGCTAAAACAGGACCAGACTGGCTCAAACCGGGTTTGACCGGCACAAACCGGCCCCAAACCGGACCAGACTGGCTCAAACCGTTGTTGACCGGCTCAAACCGGACTCAAACCGGACCAGACTGGCTCAAATCTGTTTGACCGGCTGAATCCCGACCACACCGGCTCAAACCGGACCAGACCGGCTCAAACCGGTTTGACCAGATCAAACCGGACCAGACTCAAACCGGACTCAAACCGACCAGACCGCTCAAACCGGTTTGACCGCTCAAAGACCAGACCGGCTCAAACCGGTTTGGACCGGCTCAAACCGGACCAAACTGGCTCAAAACGTTTTTGACCGGCTCAAACCGGACTGGGACCAGACTGGCTCAAACCGGACACAAACCGTACCAGACCGGATCAAACGGGTGTAGACCGGCTCAAACCAGACCCAAACCGGACCAGACCGGCTCCAACCGGTTTTGACCAGCTCAAACTGGACCAGACCAACTTAAACCGGATCAAACCGGACCAGACCAGCTCCAACCGGATTTGACCGGCTCAAACCCGGCCAGACCGGCTCAAACCGGACCAGACCGGCTCAAACCGGTTTTGACCGGCTCATACCAGACCAAACAGGCTCAAACCGGGCCAAACCGGCTAAAATCGGAACTAACAGGAATCAAACCAATTTTGATCGGCTCAATCCAGACTAGATCGACTCAAACCGGTTTTGACCAGCTCAAACTGGACTCAAACCGGATCAGACCGGCTCAAACCAGATTCAAACCGAACACGACTGGCTCAAACCGGTTTTGACCGGCTCAAACCCGACCAGACCGGCAAAAACCAGATCAAACCCGACGAGACCGGCTCTTAGACCGGCTCAAACTGGTTTTCACCGGCTCAATACGGACCAGACCGGCTCAAACCGGTTTTGACCGGCTCAAACCGGACTCAAACTGGACCAGAACGGCTCAAACTGATTTTGATCGGCTCAAACTAGACCAGACCGGCTTAACCGGATCAAACCGGACCAGACTGGCTCAAACCGGATCAAACCAGAGCAGACCGGCTCCAACCTGTTTTGAACATATTAGACTGGCTCAAACCGGTTTTAACTTTCTCAAATCGAACTAGACCGGCTCAAACCGCTTTGGAATGGCCCAAACCGTTCTCAAACCGGTTTTGACCGGCTCAAATTGGACCAGACCGGCTCAAACTGGTTTTCACAGGTTCAAATCTCACCAGACCGGCACAAACCGGTTTTGACCGACCCCAACCCGTTCAGACCGTCTCAAAGCCGTTTTGACTGGCTCAAACCAGACCAGACCGGCTCAACCGGATCAAACCGGACCAGACCGGCTCTTAGACCAGCTGAAACTCAACCAGACGGGCTCAAAGTGGAACAGACCGTCTCACACAGGTTTTGACCGCCTCAAACCTGAACAGATCGGCTCAACCGGATCAAACCGGACCAGACCGGATCTTAGACCATCTCAAAACCGTTTTGATCGGCTCAATACAGACCAAACCGGCTCAAACCGGTTTTGACCGGCTCAAACCAGACTCAAACCGGACAAGACCGGCTCAAACCGTTGTTGACCGGCTCAAACAGGACTCAAACCGGACCAGACCGGCTAAAAGCGGTGTTGACTGGCTCAAACCGAAATCAAACCAGACCAGAACGGCTCAACTGGATCAAACCAGACCAGACCGGCACAAACCGGATCAAACCGGACCAGACCGGCTCAAACGGTTTGACCGCTCAAAGACCAGACCGCTCAAACCGTTTTGACCAGCTCAAACCGGACCAGACAGCTCAAACCCGATCAAACCGGACCAGACCGGCTCAAACCGGACTCAAACCGAACCAGACCGCAAACCGGTTTGACCGCTCAAACCAGACTCAAACCAGACCAGACCGGCTCAAACCGGTTGACCGCTCAAACCGGACTCAAACCAGACCGGCTCAAACCACCAGACCGGCTCAAACCGAAATCAAACCAGACCAGAACGGCTCAACTGGATCAAACCAGACCAGACCGGCACAAACCGGATCAAACCGGACCAGACCGGCTCAAACCGGTTTTGAGCAGCTCAAACCAGACTCAAACCGTACCACACTGTCTGAAAAGGCTTGGGACAGGCTGAAACCGGCTCAAACCGGACCAGACCGGCTCAAATCGGACTCAAACCAGACCAGACCGGCACAAACCGGTTTTGACCGGCTCAAACCGGACTCAAAGCGGACCAGAACGACTCTAACCGGTTTTGACCGGCTCAAACGGTTTGACCGCTCAAACTGACCAGACCGCTCAAACCAGACTCAAACCGACCAGACCGGATCAAACCAGATCAAACCGGACCAGACGGGCTCAAACCGACCAGACCGGCTCAAACCAGACTCAAACGGACCAGACTGCTCAAACCGGTTGACCGGCTCAAACCGACCAGACCGCTCAAACCGGTTGACCGCTCAAACGGACCAGACCAGCTCAAACCGGTTTGACCGCTCAAACCGACCAGACAGGCTCAAACCGGACTCAAACCGGATCAAACCAGACCAGACCAGACCAGCTCAAACGGACCAGACAGCTCAAACCGGTTTGACCGCTCAAACCGACTCAAACCGGACCAGACTGCTCAAACCGTTTGACGGCTCAAAACAGACCAGACCGGCTCAACCGGATCAAACAGACCAGACCGGCTCAACGGATCAAACGGACCAGACTCAAACCGGACCAGACCGGCTCAAACCGGTTTGACGGCTCAAACGGACTCAAACAGACCGGCTCTAACCGCTTTGGAATGGTCCAAACCGTTCTCAAACCGGTTTTGACCAGCTCAAACTGGACCAGACCGGCTCAAACCGGTTTTCACAGGCTCAAATCTCACCAGACCGGCACAAACCGGTTTTGACCGACCACAACCCGAGCAGACCGTCTCAAAGCCGTTTTGACTGGCTCAAACCAGACCAGACCGGCTCAAACCGGACTTAAACCGGACCAGACCGGCTGAAACCGGTTTGAAACGGCGCAAACCAGACCAGACCGGCTCAAACCGGATCAAACCGGAACAGAACGGCTGAAACCTGTTTGAAACAGCTCAAACCAGACCAGACCGGCTCAAACCGGTTTTGACAGGCTCAAACCGGTTTTGACTGGCTCAAACCGGACTCAAACAGAACCAGACCGGCTCAAACCGGTTTTGACTGGCTCAAACCAGACTCAAACCGGTTTTGACCGGCTCAAACCAGACCAGACCGGCTCAAACCGGTTTTGACAGGCTCAAACCAGACCAGACCGGCTCAAACCGGTTTTGACCGGCTCAAACCAGACCAGACCGGCTCAAACCGGTTTTGACTGGCTCAAACCAGACCAGACCGGCTCAAATCGGATCAAACCGGACCACACAGGTTTTGACCAGCTCAAACGCGACCAGACTTGCTCAAACAGGACCAGACGGCTCAAACCGCTTTTGACCGGCTCAAACAGGGCCAGACCGGCTCAAGTCGGATCAAACCGGACCAGACTGGCTCAAGCCAGCTCAAACTGGACTAGACCGGCTCACACAGGTTTTTACCGGCTCAAACCAGACCAGAACGACTCAAACCGGTTTTGACCAGCTCAAAGCAGACCAGACCGGTTCAAACCAGACCAGACCGGCTCAAACCGGTTTGGACCTGCTCAAACCACACAAGACCGGCTGAAACCGGTTTTGACCGGCTAAAACCGGTTAGTTCGGATGAGACCGGATCAAACCGAATCAGACCGGCCCAGACCAGCTAAAATCGGATCAACCCAGACCGGCTCAAACCACCAGACCGGCTCAAACCAGATCAAACCAGACCAGACCGGCTCAAACCGGTTTGACGGCTCAAACGGACTCAACCGGACCAGACCGGCTCCAACCGGTTTTGACCGGCTCAAACCAAACCAGACCGGCTCAAACCGGATCAAACCGGACCAGACCGGCTCAAACCAGACCAGACCGCCTCAAACCGGATCAAACCAGACCAGCTCAAACCAGACCAGACCTCAAACCGGTTTTGACCAGCTCAAACCGGACTCACAACGGACCAGACCGGCTCGAACCTGTTTTGACGGCTCAAACCAGACCGGCTGAAACCGGACAGACCGGCTCAAACCGGTTTTGAATGGCTCAAACCAGACCATACCGGCTCAACTGAATCAAACCGGACCAGACAGGCTTAAACCGGATCAAACGGGACCAGACCGGCTGAAACCGGATCAAACCAGACCAGACCGGTTCAAACCGGTTTTGACTGGCTCAAACTGGACTCAATCCGGACCCGATCGGCTCAGATAGGTTTTAACAAACTCAAACCAGACTATACCGGCTCAACCGGATCAAACCGGACCAGACCGGCTCAAACCGGACCTGACCGGCTCAAACCGGTCGCAAACCGCTTTTGACCAGCTCAAACCGCTCCAGACAACCTCAAACCGGTTTTGACTGGCTCAAACCGGACTCAAACAGGACCAGACCGGGTCAAAACGGATTTGACTGGCTCAAACCAGACTCAAACCGAACCAGACCAGATGAAACCGGTTTTGACTCAAACCAGACCAGACCGGCACAACCGGATCAAACCGGACTCAAACCGGACAAGACCAGCTCAAACCTGTTTGACCGGCTCAAACCAGACCAGACCGGCTCAAACCGGGTTTGACCAGCTCAAACCGGACTCAAATCAGACCAGAACGGCTCAAACCGGTTGTGACCGGCTCAAACCGGACCCAAATCAGACCAGAACGGCTCAAACCGGTTGTGACCGGCTCAAACCGGACCAGACCGGCTCAAACCCGATCAAACCGGCCTAGACCGGATCAAACCGGATCAAACCGACCAGACCGCTCAAACCGGACCAGCTCAAACCAGACTCAAACCGTTTGACCAGCTCAAACCGGACCAGACAGCTCAAACCGGACTCAAACCGGAATGGACCAGACCGGCTCAAACCGGACTCAAACCTGTTTTGACCGTCTCAAACTGGACTCTAAACGGACCAGACAGGCTCTAACCGGTTTTGACCGGCTCAAACCGGACGAGACCGCTCAAACCAGACCATACCGGCTCAACGGATCAAACCGACCAGACCGCTCAAACCAGATCAAACCGACCAGACCGCTCAAACCGTTTGACCGGCTCAAACCGGATCAAACGGACCAGACCAAACCGGCTCAAACCGGACTCAAACAGGACCAGACCGACTCAAACCGGCTTTGACCGCTCAAACCGACCAGACCGCTCAAATCGATTTTGACCGGCTCAAACTGGACCAGACCGGCTCAAACCGGTTTTGAGCGGCTCAAACTGGACTCAAACCGGACCAGATCGGCTCAAACTGGACTCAAACCGGTTTTCATCGTCTCAAACCGGACCAGACCGGCTCAAATCGGACTCAAACCAGACCAGACCGGCACAAACCGGTTTTGACCGGCTCAAACCGGACTCAAAGCGGACCAGAACGACTCTAACCGGTTTTGACCGGCTCAAACTCGACCAGACCGGCTAAAACCAGACCATACCGGCTCTACCGAATCAAACCGGACCAGACCGGCTTAAACCAGATCAAACCGGACCAGACCGGCTCAAACCGGTGTTGACCGGCTCAAATCGGACCAGACCGGCTCAAACCGGCTGTGACCGGCTCAAACTGGACCAGACCAGCTCAAACCGGTTTTGACCGGCTCAAACCAGACTCAAATCGGACCACACCGGCTCAAACTGGTTTGACCGGCTCAAACCGACTCAAAGACCAGACCGGCTCAAACCGGCTCAAACCGGACTCAAACCGACAGACCGCTCAAACCACCAGACCGGCTCAAACCGACCAGACCGCTCAAACCGGTTTAGACCGGCTCAAACCCGACCAGACCGGCTCAACCAGATCAAACGGACCAGACTGCTCAAAACCAGATCAAACCGGACCAGACCAGCTTAAACCGGTGTTGACAGGCTCAAACTGGGCCAGACCGGCTCAAACCGGAGCAGACCGGCTCAAACTGGATCAATCCAGACCAGACCGGCTTCACCCGGATTAAACCATACCAGACCGGCTCAAACCACACCACATCGGCTCAAACCGGATCAAACCGGACTCAAACCGGTTTTGACCGGCTCAAACCGACTCAAACCAGACTCACTCAGGGGAGTGCACACTCAGGGGAGTCCTCACACAGGAGAGTGCGAACTCATGGGAGTGCACATCGGGGCGTCCTCACTCAGGCGTGTGCACACTCAGGGGAGTGCTCACTCAGGGGAGCGCTCACTCAGGGGAGATTACACTCAGGGTAGCACACACTCAGGGGAGTGCACACTCAGCCGAGTCCTCACTCAGGAGAGTGCGAACTCAGAGGAGTGCACACTCAGGGGAGTGTACACTTAGGGGAGTGCTCATTCAGGGGAGTGCACACTCAGGGGAGTCCTCACTCAGGGGAGTGCACACACAGGGGAGTGCACACTCAGGGGAGTGCCCACTCATGTGAGTGCTCACACATGGGAGTGCACTCTCAGGGGAGTCCTCACTCAGGCGAGTGCACACTCAGAGTGCACTCAGGAGTGCACTCAGTGCACACTCAGGGAGTGCTCACTCAGAGTGCACACTCAGAGTCCTCACTCAGAGTGCACACTCAGGGAGTGCACACTCAGGGGAGTGCACACTCAGGGGAGTCCTCACTCAGGAGAGTGCAAACTCAGAGTGCTCACTCAGAGTGCACACTCAGGGGAGCGCTCACTCAGGAGAGTGCACACTCAGGGAAGTCCTCACTCAGGAAAGTGCAAACTCAGGGAGTGCACTCAGGGAGTGCTCACTCAGGGAGTGCACTCAGGGGTGCTCACTCAGGAGAGTGCACACTCAGAGTGCACTCAGAGTGCACTCAGAGTGCACACTCAGGGAGCACACTCAGGAGTGCTCACTCAGGGAGTGCACACTCAGGGGTGCACACTCAGAGTGCACACTCAGGGAGTGCACACTCAGAGTCCTCACTCAGGGAGTGCACTCAGGGGTGCACACTCAGAGTGCACACTCAGGAGAGTGCACACTCAGGGAGTGCTCATTCAGTGGAGTGCACACTCAGGAGACCTCACTCAGGCGAGTTCACACTCAGGGAGTGCACTCAGGGGTGTCCTCACTCAGGAGTGCACTCAGGGAGTCCTCACTCAGGAGTGCTCACTCAGGGAGGCGCACACTCAGGAGAGTGCAAACTCAGGAGTGCACTCAGGGAGTCCTCACTCAGGAGTGCACACTCAGGAGAGTGCACACTCAGGGAGTGCACACTCAGGAGTGCACACTCAGGAGTCCTCACTCAGGGAGTGCACACTCAGGGTGTGCACACTCAGGGGCGCTCACTCAGAGTGCACACTCAGGAGTTCACACTCAGGGAGTGCACACTCAGGGAGTGCACACTCAGGGAGTGCACACTCAGGGAGTGCTCATTCAGTGGAGTGCACACGCAGGGAGTGCACACTCAGGAGTGCACTCAGGGAGCTCACTCAGGGAGTGCACTCAGGGAGCACACTCAGGAGTGCTCACTCAGGAGTGCACACTCAGGAGTCCTCACTCAGGGAGTGCACACTCGGGGAGTGCTCACTCATGGGAGTGCTCTCTCAGGGGAGTGTTCACTCGATGGAGTTCACACTCTGTGGAGATCACACTCAGGGGAGCACACACTCAGGGGAGTGCACACCAGGGGAGTCCTCATTCAGGAGAGTGCGAACTCAGGGAGTGCACTCAGGAGTTCACACTCAGGGAGCACACTCAGGGGTGCTCACTCAGGGAGTGCACTCAGGGAGTCCTCACTCAGGCGAGTTCACACTCAGGGAGCACACTCAGGGAGTGCACACTCAGGAGTCCTCACTCAGGGAGTGCACTCAGAGTGCACTCAGGGGTGCACACTCAGAGTGCTCACTCAGGGAGTGCACACTCAGAGTGCACACTCAGGGAGTGCACTCAGGAGTGCTCACTCAGGAGTTCACAGTCAGGGGAGTGCTCATTCAGGGGAGTACACACTCGGCGAGTCCTCAATCAGATGAGTGCACACTCAGGGGGTGCACACTCAGGGAGGCGCTCACAAAGCAGAGTGCCCACTCTGGTGAGTGCTCACTCAGGGAGTGCACACTCAGGGGATCAAACCAGACCAGACCAGCTCAAACCGGTTTTGACCGGCTCAAACCAGACCAAACCGGCTCAAACGGATCAAACCGGACCAGACAGGCTCAACCCGGCACAAACCGTACCAGACCAGCTCAAACAGGATTTGACCAGCTCAAACTGGACCAGAACAGCTCAAACCGGTTTGACCAGCTCAAACCAGACCGGCTCAAACGGACCAGACCGCTCAAACCGGTTTTGACCGCTCAAACCGGACTCAAACCGGACCAGACCGCTCAAACCGGTTTGACGGCTCAAACCGGACTCAAACCGGACCAGACCACTCAGAGTGCACTCAGAGGAGTGCACACTCAGGAGTGCACTCAGAGTGCACACTCAGGATAGTGTGCACTCAGTGGAGTCCTCACTCAGGAGTGCACTCAGGGAGTGCACACTCAGTGCACTCAGGGAGCACACTCAGGAGCACACTCAGGAGAGCACACTCAGAGTGCACACTCAGGAGCTCACTCAGGGAGTGCTCACTCAGGGAGTGCACTCAGGGAGTGCACTCAGGAGTGCACACTCAGAGTCCTCACTCAGAGTGCACTCAGGAGTGCACTCAGAGTGCACACTCAGGGTGTCCTCACTCAGGGAGTGCACACTCAGGGAGGCACACTCAGGAGCACACTCAGGAGGCGCTCACTCAGGGAGCACACTCAGGGAGCGCACACTCAGGAGAGCACACTCAGGGAGTCTCACTCAGGAGTGCACACTCAGTGCACACTCAGAGTCCTCACTCAGAGTGCAACTCAGGGAGTGCCCACTCAGGTGAGTGCTCACTCAGGGAGTGCACACTCAGGAGTCCTCACTCAGGAGTGCACACTCAGGGAGTCCTCACTCAGGGAGCACACTCAGGGGTGTGCACACTCAGGGGCGCTCACTCAGGGAGTGCTCACTCAGGGAGCACACACTCAGGAGCACACTCAGGGAGTGCACACTCAGGAGTGCACTCAGAGTGCACACTCAGGAGTGCACTCAGGAGTGCACACTCAGGGAGTGCTCACTCAGGGTGCACACTCAGGGTGTCCTCACTCAGGCGAGTGCACACTCAGGAGTTCACACTCAGAGTGCACTCAGGGGCGCTCACTCAGGAGTGCACACTCAGAGTCCTCACTCAGGGAGTGCTCACTCAGGGAGTGCACACTCAGGGAGTCTCACTCAGGAGTGCACACTCAGAGTGCACTCAGTGCACTCAGGGAGCACACTCAGGGAGTGCACTCAGGAGTCCTCACTCAGGCGAGTTCACACTCAGGGGTGTGCACACTCGGGGAGCGCTCACTCAAGGAAGTTCACACTCAGGGGAGCGCACACACAGGGGAGTGCACACTCAGGAGCACACTCAGAGTCCTCACTCAGGAGTGCACTCAGGGAGGCGCACACTCAGGGAGCACTCACTCAGGGAGTGCACACTCAGGGAGTGCACTCAGAGTGCACACTCAGGAGTGCACACTCAGGGAGCACACACTCAGGAGCACACTCAGAGTGCACACTCAGGGAGTCTCACTCAGGAGAGTGCACACTCAGGAGTGCACACTCAGGGAGCGCTCACTCAGGAGTGCACACTCAGGGAGTCCTCACTCAGAGTGCACTCAGAGTGCACTCAGAGTGCACTCAGAGTGCTCACTCAGGAGTTCACACTCAGGGAGTGCACACTCAGAGTGCACACTCAGGGAGCTCACTCAGGAGTGCACACTCAGAGTGCACTCAGAGTGCACTCAGGGAGTGCACACTCAGGAGTGCACTCAGAGTGCTCACTCAGAGTGCACACTCAGAGTGCACACTCAGGAGGCGCTCACTCAGAGTGCACTCAGAGTGCACACTCAGGAGGCGCTCACTCAGGGAGTGCACACTCAGGATCAAACCGACCAGACCGCTCAAACCGGACCAGACTGGCTCAAACCGTACCATACCGTCTCAAACCGGATCAAACCAGACCAGACAGGCTCAACCGGCTCAAACCGACCAGACTCAAACCTGTTTTGACCGGCTCAAAACGGACCAGACCGGCTCAAACCAGACCAGACCGGCTAAAACCGCTCAAACCGACCAGACCGCTCAAACCGACTCAAACCAGACCAGACCGCTCAAACCGGTTTGACTCAAACCGGACCAGACAGGCTCAAACCGGTTTGACTCAAACCGGATCAAACCGCACTCAAACCGGACCAGACTTGCTCAAACCGGTTTTGACCAGCCAAAACCCGACCAGACCGGCTGAAACCGGAGCAGACCGACTCAAACCGGTTTTGTCCGGCTCAAACACGACCGGATCGGCTAAAACAGCAACAGACCGGCTCAAACCGGTGTCATCCGGCTAAAACTGGACCAGACCAGCTCAAACCAGTTTTCACCGGCTCAAACCAAACCAGACCGGCTCAAACCGTCTAAACTCGGACCAGACCGGGATGAACCAGGTTTGTCTGGCTCAAACCGGACTCAAACCTTACCAGACCGCTTCAAACCGGTTGTGACTGGCTCAAATCGAACACAAACACGACCAGATCGGCTCAAACCGGTTTTGACCAACTCAAACCGGACCTGAATGGCACAAACCGCATCAAACCGGACCAGTCTGGTGCAAACTGGTTTAGACCGGCTCAAACTGGACCAGACCGGCTCAATCTGACCAGACCGGCTCAAACCGCTCAAACCAGACCAGACCGGCTCAAACCAAACCAGACCGGCTCAAACGGGACCAGACCGGCTCAAACGGGTTTTGACCAGCTCAAACCAGACAAGACCGGCTGAAACTGGACCAGATCGATTCAAAACTGTTTTGACCGGCTCAAACCGGACTCAAACCATACCAGACCAGCATAAACCTGTTTTGACCGGCTAAAACCGGACCAGACCGGCTCAAACCGGACCAGATCGGCTCAAACCAGTTTTGACTGCCTCAAACCAGACCAGACCGGCTGAAACTGGTCCAGACCGGCTCAAATCTCTTTTGACCGACTCAAACCGGTTCAAACCGGACCAGACCGGCTCCAACCGGTTTTGACCGGCTCAAACAAGACCAGACCGGCGCAAACCAGATAAAACCGGACCACACCAGTTCAAACCGGTTTTGACCGGCTCAAAACAGACTCAAAGCGGTTTTGACCAGCTCGAACCGTATCAAACCGGACCAGACTGGCTCAAACCGCTCAAACCGGTTTTGACCGGCTCAAACCAGACCAGACCGGCTCAAACCGTTTTTGACCGGCTCAAACCAGACCAGACCGTCTCAAACAAGACCAGACAGCTCAAACCGGACTCAAACCGACCAGACCGGCTCACACCGGTTTTGACTGGCTCAAACTGGACCAGACCGGCTCAAACCGGCTCAAACCAGATCAAACCGGACCAGACCAGCTCAAACCAGACCAGACTCAAACCGGTTTTGACCGCTCAAACCAGACTCAAACCGACCAGACCAGCTCAAACCGGCTCAAACCGATCAAACCGACCAGACTGGCTCAAACCGGACAGACCGGCTCAAACCGGTTTTGACCACTCAAACCGGACTCAAACTGGACCAGACCGGCTCAACCGGATCAAACCGACGAGACCCGCTCAAACCGGTTTTGACAGGCTCAAACCAGACCAGACTGGCTCACAGCGGACCAGACTGGCTCAAACCGGTTTTGACCAGCTCAAACCGACTCAAACCGACCAGACCCGCTCAAACCAGTTTTGACTGGCTCAAACAGGAGCAGACCGGCTCAAACCGGTTTTGACCGGCTCAAATCGGACTCAAACTGGACCAGAACGGCTTTAACCGGATCTAACCGGACCAGACCGGCTCTAACCAGGGTTGACAGGCTCAAACCCGACCAGACTGGCCTAAACCGGACCAGAATGGCTCAAACAGTGTTTGACCGGCTCAAACTGGACTCAAAGGGGACCAGAACGGCTCAAACCGGGTAAGACTGGCTCAAACCGGACCAGACCGGCTCAAACCGAATCAAACCGTACCAGACCGGCTCTTAGACCGGCTCAAACCGGACCAGACCGGCTCAATCCGGTGTTGACCGGCACAAATCAGACTCAAACTGGAACAGACTGTCTCAAACCCGTTTTGACCGCTCAAACCTGACTCAAACCAGACCAGACCGCTCAAACCGGTTTGGACTGGCTCAAACCAGACCAGACTCAAACGGGACCAGAACAGCTCAAACCGGACCAGACAGGCTCAAACCGGATCAAAATGGACCAGACTGGCTCAAACCGGTTTTGAGCAGCTGAAACCGGACCAGACCAGCTCAAACTGGACTCAAACCGGACCAGACCGGCTGAAAACGGTTTTGACCGGCTCAAATCGGACCAGACCGGCTCATACCGGTTTTGACCAGCTCACAAAAGCCCAGACTGGCTCTACCGGATCAAACAGGTCCAGACCGGCTCAAACCGGCTCAAACCGCACCAGACCGGCTCAAACAGGATTTGACCAGCTCACACCGGACCAGACCGGCTCAAACCGGTTTTGACTGGCTCAAATTGGACTCAAACCGGAACAGACCGGCTCAAACCGGTTTTGATCAGCTCAAACCGGAGCAGACAGACTGAAACTGGAACAAACCAGACCAGACCGGCCCTTAGACAGTCTGAAACCGGTTTTGATCAGCTCAATATGGACCAGAACGGTTCAAACCGGTTTTGACCGGCTAAAACCGGACCAGACCATCTCAAACTGGACTCAAACCGGACCAGACCAGCCCAAACCGATTTTGACCGGGTCAAACCAGAACAGACCGGCTCAACTGGATCAAACCGGACCAGACCGGCTTTAACCCAATCAAACCAGACCAGACCGGATCAAACAAGGGTTGACTGGCTCAAACCGGACTCAAACCGTACCAGACCAGCTCAAACCGGTTTTGACTGGTTCAAACCGGACCAGACCGGCTCAAACCAGTTTCGACCAGCTCACACCGGACCAGAACGGCTCAAACCGGTCAAACCGGACTAGACAGGCTCAAACCGGTTTTGACCGCTCAAACCGACCAGACTCAAACCGGACCAGACCAGCTCAAACCGCTCAAACCGGATCAAACCGGTTTGACAGCTCAAACCGGTTTGACCGGATCAAATCGGACCCGACGGGCTCAAACCGGTTTTGACCAGCTCAAACTGGCTCAAACCGAAACAGACTGGCTCAAACCGGTTTTGACCGGCTCAAACCGGACTCAAACCTGACCAGACCGGCTCAACCGGTTTGACCAGCTCAAACCGACTCAAACCGACCAGACTGGCTCAAACCGGTTTTGACCGGCTCTTAGACCGGTGTTGACCGGTTCAAACTGGATCAGACTGGCTCAAACTGGTGTTGACGGGCTCAAACCGGACTCAAAACGGACCAGACTAGCTAAAACACGTTTTGACCGGCTCAAACCAGAACAGACCAGCTCAACCGGTTCAAACTGTACCAGACCGGCTCAAACCGGATTGAACCGAACAAGACCGGCTCAAACCGATTTGACCGCTCAAACGACCAGACCGCTCAAACTGGACCAGACCGCTCAAACCGGTTTGACCAGCTCAAACGGACCAGACCGCTCAAACCGGTTTGACCGCTCAAACCGACTCAAACCGGACCAGACCAGCCCAAACCAGTTTTTAACGGGTCAAACCAGAACAGACTGGCTCACACCAGCTCAAACCGGGTTAGACTGGCTCAACCCAGACCACACCAGCTCAAACCGCATCAAACTAGACCAGACCGGCTCTTAGACCAGCTCAAACCAGACCAGACCGGCTCAAACCGGTTTTGACCTGCTCAAATCAGACTCAAACCGGACAAGACCAGTTCAAACCGAATCAAACCGGAGCAGACCGACTCTTAGACTGGCTCAAACAGGAGCAGACCGGCTCAAACCGGTTTCGACCGGCTCATACCGGACGAGTCCGGCTCAAACCGGTTTTCACTGGCTCAAACAGGACGAGTCCGGCTCAAACCAGTTTTCACCGGTTCAAACCGGACCAGGGCCAGACCACCTCAAAGTGGACTCAAACCGGACCAGACTGGCTCAAACCGCTGTTGACCGGCTCAAACTGGACTCAAAGGGGACCAGAACGGCTCAAACCGGGTAAGACTGGCTCAAACCGGACCAGACCGGCTCAAACCGAATCAAACCGTACCAGACCGGCTCTTAGACCGGCTCAAACCGGACCAGACCGGCTCAATCCGGTGTTGACCGGCACAAATCGGACTCAAACTGGAACAGACCAGCTCAAACTGGTGTTGACCGGCTCAAACCTGACTCAAACCAGAGCAGACCGGCTCAAACCGGTTGTGACCGGCTCAAACCAGACCAGACCGGGTCACACGGGACCAGAACAGCTCAAACCGGACCAGACAGGCTCAAACCGGATCAAAATGGACCAGACTGGCTCAAACCGGTTTTGAGCAGCTGAAACCGGACCAGACCAGCTCAAACTGGACTCAAACCGGACCAGACCGGCTGAAAACGGTTTTGACCGGCTCAAATCGGACCAGACCGGCTCATACCGGTTTTGACCAGCTCACAAAAGCCCAGACTGGCTCTACCGGATCAAACAGGTCCAGACCGGCTCAAACCGGCTCAAACCGCACCAGACCGGCTCAAACAGGATTTGACCAGCTCACACTGGACCAGACCGGCTCAAACCGGTTGTGACTGGCTCAAACGGTTTGACGGCTCAAACCGGCTCAAACCGGACTAGACCGGCTCAAACCGGTTTTGACCAGCTCAAACCGGAATCAAACCAGACCAGACAGTCTCAAACCGGTTTTGACCAACTGAAACCGGAGCAGACCGTCTCAAACCGGTTTTGACCGGCTCAAATCGGACTCAAACCAGACCTGACCGGCTCAAACCGGTTTTGACCAGCTCAAACCGGTCCAGACCGGCTCAAACCGCTTTTGACCGACTCAAACCGGACCAGGCCGGCTCAAACAGGTTTTGACGGGCTAAAACCAGACCAGACCGGCTCAAAACGGGCCAAATCGACTCAAACCGGTTTTTACCGGCTCAAACCAGATCAGACCGTCTCAAACAAGACCAGACCAGCAAAAACCGGGCCAAACCGTCTCAAACCGGTTTTAACCGGCTCAAACCGGACTCAAACCAGATCAGACCGGCTCAAACCAGACCAGACTCAAACCGGACCAGACCGGCTCAAACCGGCTCAAACCACACCAGACCGGCTCAAACCGGGTTTGACCGGCTCAAACCAGACCAGACCGGCTCAAGCCGGTTTGACCGCTCAAACCGGACCAGACGCTCAAACCGGATCAAACGGACCAGACAGGCTCAAACCGGATCAAACTGGACCAGACCGCTCAAACCGGTTTTGACCAGCTCAAACCGACCAGACCGGCTTAAACCGGATCAAACCAGACCAGACCGGATCTTAGACCGTCTCAAACCGGTTTTGATCAGCTCAATACAGACCAGAACAGCTCAAACCGGTTTTAACCGGCTCAAACCGGACCAGACCATCTCAAACTGGACTCAAACCGGAACAGACCAGCTCAAACCGGATTTGACCAGGTCAAACCGGAACAGACCGGCTCAAACCGGTTTTGACCAGCTCAAATCGGACTCAAACCGGACCAGACCAGCTCAAACTGGTGTTGACTGGCTCAAAACTGATTCAAACCGGACCAGGCCGGCTCACACCGGTGTTGACCGGCTCGAACCAGACTCAAACCCGACCAGAACGGCTCAAACCGGACCAGACAGGCTCAAACCGGATCAAAACGGACCAGACCGTCTCAAACCGGTTTTGACCAGCTGAAACCGGACCAGACCGGCTCAAATCGAATCAAACCGGACCAGACAGGCTCAAACAGGCTCAAACAGGACCAGACCAGCTCAAACCGGACTCAAATCGGACCAGAACGGCTGAAAACGGTTTTGACCGGCTCAAATCGGACCAGACCGCATCAAACCGGAACAAACAGGACCAGACCTGCTCAAGCCGGTTTTGACCAGCTCAAAAAAGCCCAGACCGGCTCTACCGGATCAAACCGGACCAGACCGGCTCAAACCGGCTCAAACCGCACCAGACTGGTTCAAACAGGATTTGACCAGCTCATACTGGACCAGACTGGCTCAAACCGGTTTTGACCGGCTCAAATTGGACTCAAACTGGAACAGACCGGCTCAAACCGCTTTTGACAAGCTCACACCGGATCAGACAGACTCAAACCGGATCAAACCGGACCAGACCGGCCCGTAGACAGTCTCAAACCGGTTTGATCGGCTCAATACGTACCAGAACGGCTCAAACCGGTTTTAACCGGCTCAAACCTGACCAGACCATCTCAAACCGGACTCAAACCGGACCAGACCAGCTCACACCGGTTTTGACCGGGTCTAACCAGAACAGACCGGCTCAACCGGATCATACCGGACCAGACCGGCTTAAACCGGATCAAACCGGTTTTGATCGTCAAAAACCGGACCAGACCGGTTCAAACCCGATTAAACCAGACCAGACATGCTCAAACCTGTTTTGACCGTATTAGACTGGCTCAAACCAGTTTTTAGTGGCTCAAATCGCACCAGACTGTCTCAAACCGGTTTTGACTAGCTCAAAGCGGACTAGACTGGCCCTAACCAGTTATGACCGGCTCAAACCGCACTCAAACCGGACCAGACCGTCTCAAACTGGTGTTGTCCGGCTCAAACCGCACTCAAACCGGACCAGAAGGGTTCTGACCGGTTTTGACCGGCTCAAATCGGACCAGAGCAGCACAAACCGAATTTGACCAGCTCAAACCAGACTCAAACAGGACCACACCGGCTCAAACCGGTTTTGACCGGCTCAAACCCGACCAGACTGGCTGAAACCGTACAAGACCGGCTCAAAACGGTTTGGACCGGCTCAAACCGCTCAAACCAGATCAAACGGACCAGACTGCTCAAACCGGTTTGACCAGCTCAAACCAGACCAGCTCAAACCGATCAAACCGACCAGACCGCTCAAACCGCTCAAACCGACCAGACTGGCTCAAACAGGACCAGACCAGCTCAAACCGCACCAGACTGGCTCAAACCGGTTTGACCGGCTCAAAGGACTCAAACTGACCAGACCGCTCAAACCGGTTTGACCAGCTCAAACCGGATCAACCCGGGCCAGACTGGATCAACCCGCAACAAACCGGACCAGACCGGCTCAAACAGACTCAAACCGGTTTTGACGGCTCAAACCGACCAGAACGGCTCAAACCGGTTTTGACTGCTCAAACCGACCAGACCAGCTCAAACCGACTCAAACCGACCAGACCGCTCAAACCGGTTTGACCGGCTGAAACCAGACCAGACCGCTCAACCGGATCAAACCGACCAGACCGCTCAAACGGATCAAACCGGTTTTGACTGCTCAAACCGACCAGACCGCTCAAACGGATCAAACGGACCAGACGGCTCAAACCGGCTCAAACCGACCAGACTGGCTCAAACCGGTTTTGACGCTCAAACCGACCAGACTGCTCAAACCGGTTTTGACGGCTCAAACGGACAGACCGGCTCAAACCGGTTTTGACCGGCTCAAACCGACTCAAACCGGACCAGACCGTCGCAAACTGGTTTGTCCGCTCAAACCGACTCAAACCGACCAGACTGCTCTAACTGGTTTTGACCGGCTCAAACGGGACCAGACCGGCTCAAACGGGTTTTGACCAGCTCAAACCAGACAAGACCGGCTGAAACTGGACCAGATCGATTCAAAACTGTTTTGACCGGCTCAAACCGGACTCAAACCAGACCGGCTGAAACTGGACGAGACCGCTCAAACCGGTTTTGACCGGCTCAAACCGCTCAAACCAGATCAAACCGACCAGACCGTCTCAAACAGGCTTTTACCAGCTCAAACCGGACCACACCGGCTCAAACCGGCTCAAACCCGAACAGACCGGCTTAAACCGGTTTTGACTGGCTCAAACCGGACCAGACCGTCTCAAACCGGACTCAAACCAGACCAGACAGGCTCAAACCAGTTTTGACCGGGTCAAACCAGACCAGACTGGCTCAAACCAGACTGGCTCAAACCGACCAGACCGCTCAAACCGGTTTTGACCGCTCAAACGGACCAGACTCAAACCGGTTTTGACCGCTCAAACCGACTCAAACCGGACCAGACCGCTCAAACCGGTTTTGACGGCTCAAACCGGCTCAAACAGACCAGACCGCTCAAACGGACTCAAACCGGTTTTGACCGGCTCAAACCAGACTCAAACCGACCAGACGCTCAAACCGGTTTTGACCGCTCAAACCGACCAGACCGCTCAAACCAGACCAGTCCAGCTCAACCTGATCAAACTGGACCAGACCGGCTTTAACCAGATGAAACCGGACCAGACCGGCTGAAACCGGTTTTGACTGGCTCAAACTGGACCAGACCGCTCAAACCGACCAGACCGCTCAAACCGGACTCAAACCAGACCAGACAGCTCAAACCAGACCGGCTAAAACCGGACCAGACCGGCTCAAACCGGTTTTGACCTGCTCAAACGGGATCAGACCGCTCAAACCGACCAGACCGGCTCAAACCGCACTCAAACCAGACCAGACCGTCTCAAACTGGTATTGTCCGGCTCAAACCGGACTCAAATTGGACCAGACCGGCTCAAACCGGTTTTGACGGCTCAAACCAGACCAAACCGCTCAAACCAGACCAAACCGCTCAAACCAGACCGGCTCAAACCGACAGACCGGCTCAAACCGGTTTTGACCGCTCAAACCGGACCAGACGGCTCAAACCAGACTCAAACCGGTTTTGACCGCTCAAACCAGATCAAACCGGACCAGAACCGCTCAAACCGGATCAAAGCAGACCAGACGGGCTCAAACCAATTTTGACCGGCTCAAACCTGACTCAAACTGGACCAGACTGGCTCAAACCGGTGTTGACCAGCTCAAACCGGACACAAACCGGACCAGACAGGCTCAAACCGGTTTTGAACGGCTCAAACCAGACCATACCGGTTCAAACGAATGAAACCGGACCTGACCGGCTTAAACCAGATCAAACCAGACCAGACAGGCTCAAACCAGTTTTGACCGGCTCAAATCGGACGAGAGCTGCACAAACCGAATTTGAACAGCTGAAACCACACTCAAACAGGACCACACCGGCTGAAACCTGTTTTGACTGGCTCAAACCGACTCAAACCGGACTCAAACCAGACCGCTCAAACCGGTTTTGACCGCTCAAACCGGACCAGACCGCTCAAACCGGACAGACCGGCTCAAACCAGTTTTGACCAGCTCAAAGCGGACTAGACCGGCTCTAACCGGTTATGACCGGCTCAAACCGCACTCAAACCGGACCAGACCATCTCAAACTGGTGTTGTCCGGCTCAAACCGAACTCAAACCGGACCAGACCGGCTCAAACCGGTTTTGACCGGCTCAAACCGGACCAGACCGTCTCAAACCCGTTTTGACCGGCTCAAACCCGACCAGAACGGCTGAAACCCGACGAGACCGGCTCAAACTGGTTTGGACCGGCTCAAACCAGACCAGACTGGCTCAACCAGATCAGATCGGACCAGACAGGCTCAAACCTGATCCAACAGGACCATAACCGCTCAAACCAGATCAAACCGGACCAGACCGGCTCAAACCGGTTTTGACTGGCTCAAACTGGACTCAATCCGGACCCGACCGGCTCAAACCCGTTTTAACCGGCTCAAACCAAACCATACCTGCTCACCGGCTAAAACTGGACCAGACCGGCTCAAACCGGACCAGATCGGCTTAAACCGGTCGCAAACCGCTTTTGACCAGCTCATACCGGTCCAGACAGCCTCAAACCGGTTTTGACTGGCTCAAACCGGACTCAAACAGGACGAGACCGGGTCAAACCGGTTTTAAACGGCTCAAGTCGGACTCAAACAGGAACAGACCGGCTCAAACAGGGTTTCACCGTCTCAAACCAGACCAGACCGGCTCAACCGGATCAAACCGGACCAGACGGGCTTAAACCGGATCAAACCGATATTGACCAACACAAACCGGACCAGACCGGTTCAAACCAGATCAAACCGGACCAGACTGGCTCAAACCTGTTTTGACCGTATTAGACTGGCTCAAACCGGTTTTTAGCGGCTCAAATCGCACCAGACCGGCTCAAACCGGTTTTGACCGGCTCAAAACGGATTCAAACCGGTTTTGACCGGCTCAAACCGGACCAGACCGGCTCAAACCGTTTTTGAATGGCTCAAACGGTTTGACCGGCTCAAACAGACCAGACCGCTCAAACCGACTCAAACCGGACTAGACCGGCTCTAATCGGTTTTCATCGGCTCAAACCGGACAAGGAGCAAACCGGCTGAAACCAGACTCAAACCAGACCAGACCGGCTCAAACAGGATTTGACCAGCTCAAACCAGACCAGACCAGCTCAAACGGATCAAACCGGACCACACTGGCTCAACGCGGAACAAACCGAACCAGACCGGCTCAAACAGGATTTGACCAGCTCAAACCGGACCAGACCGGTTCTTAGACCAGCTCAAACCGGTTTTGAATGGCTCAAATGGGACCAGACCGGCACAAACCGGTTTTGACCGGCTCAAACTGGACTCAAATCGGAGCAGACCAGCTCAAACCATTGTTGACCGGCTCAAACCGGAACCAAACCAGGCCAGACCGGCTCAAAGCGGTGCACACTCAGGGGAGCGCTCACTCAGGGGAGTGCACACTCAGGATAGTGCACACTCAGTGGAGTCCTCACTCAGGCGAGTGCACACTCAGGGGAGTTCACACACTGGGGAACGCTCACTCAGTGGAGCACACACTCAGGGGAGGACACAGGAGAGTGCACACTCAGGGGAGGGCACACTCAGGGGATCCTCTCTCAGGCGAGTTCACACTCAGGGGAGTGCACACTCAGGGGTGTCTTCATCCAGTCGATTTCACACTCAGGGGAACGCGCACTCAGGGGAGTGCTCACTCGGGGAGTGCACACTCAGGGGAGAGCACACTCAGGGGAGTGTACACTCAGGGAAGTGCTCATTCAGTGGAGTGCACACTCAGGGGAGTCCTCAATTAGGCGAGTTCACACTCAGGGGAGTGCACACTCAGGGTTGTCCTCACTCAGGGGAGTGCACACTCAGGGGAGTTCGCACTCAGGGAAGTGCTCACTCAGGGGAGCGCACACTCAGGGGAGCGCAATCTCAGGGGAGCGCACACTCAGGAGAGTGCACACTCAGCGGAGTCCTCACTCACGAGAGTGCAAACACAGAGGAGTGCACACACAGGGTAGTCCTCACTCAGGAGATTGCGAACTCAGGGGAGTGCACACTCAGGAGAGTCCTCACTCAGGCGAGTGCACATTCAGGATAGTCCTCACTCAGCTAGTGCTCACTCAGGGTAGTGCTCACTCAGGGGAGCGCTCACTCAGGTGAGTGCACACTCAGGGGAGCACACACTCAAGGAAATGCACACTCAGGGGAGTGCACACACAGGGGAGTCCTCACTCAGGAGATTGCAAACTCAGAGGAGTGCACACAGGGAGTCCTCACTCAGAGTGCTCACTCAGAGTGCACACTCAGGAGTCTCACTCAGGAGTGCAAACTCAGGGAGTGCACACTCAGGGAGCGCACACTCAGGGAGTCCACTCAGGGAGTGCACACTCAGAGTGCACTCAGGGAGCACACTCAGGAGCACACTCAGGGAGCGCACTCAGGGAGTGCACACTCAGGAGAGCACACTCAGGAGTCCTCACTCAGGGAGCACACTCAGAGTGCACACTCAGGAGTGCACTCAGGAGTGCACACTCAGTGGAGTGCTCACTCAGGGGAGAGCACACTCAGGGGAGGACACACTCAGGCGAGTGCACACTCAGGGAGCACACACTCAGGGAGCACACTCAGGGAGTGCACACTCAGGAGTGCACACTCAGGAGTCCTCACTCAGAGTGCACTCAGAGTGCACTCAGGAGTCCTCACTCAGGGAGTGCACTCAGAGTGCACACTCAGAGTGCACACTCAGGAGCACACTCAGGAGAGTGCAACTCAGGGAGTGCACACTCAGAGTGCACACTCAGGAGAGCACACTCAGGGAGCACACTCAGTGGTGTCCTCACTCAGGGGAGTGCACACTCAGTGCACACTCAGTAGTCCTCACTCAGAGTGCACACTCAGGAGAGTGCACTCAGGAGTCTCACTCAGGAGTCACACTCAGGGAGTGCCCACTCAGGAGGCGCTCACTCAGGGAGTGCACACTCAGGGAGTCACACTCAGGAGAGCACACTCAGGGAGTGCACACTCAGGGAGTGCTCACACAGGGAGTGCACACTCAGGGAGACACTCAGGGAGTGCACACTCAGGGAGTCTCACTCAGGAGAGTGCACACTCAGGGAGTGCACACTCAGGGAGTGCTCATTCAGGGAGTGCACACTCAGGGAGTCTCACTCAGGGAGCCTCACTCAGGGAGTGCACACTCAGGGAGCGCTCACTCAGGGAGTCCACTCAGGGAGCACACTCAGGGGAGTGCACACTCAGGGGAGTCCTCACTCAGGCGAGTGCACACTCAGGGGAGTCCTCACACAGGGGAGCGCTCACTCAGGGTAGTGCGCACTCAGGGGAGTGCTCACTCAAGGGAGTGCACACTCAGGGGCCACACACTCAAGGGAGCGCAAACTCATGGGAGTGCACACTCAGGGGAGTCCTCACTCAGGAGAGTGCGAACTCAGAGGAGTGCACACTCAGGCGAGTGCTCACACTGGCGAGTGCACACTCAGGAGAGCGCTCACTCATGGGAGTGCACACTCAGGATAGTGTGCACTCAGTGGAGTCATCACTCAGGGGAGTGCACACTCAGGGGAGTGCACACTCAGGGGAGTGCACACTCAGGGGAGTCCTCACTCAGGGGAGTGCACACCCTGGGGAGTGAACACTCAGGGGAGTGCACACTCAGGGGAGTGCACACTCAGGGGTCTCTTAACCCAGGCGAGTCCACACTCAGGGAGTGTGCACTCAGGGAGCGCTCACTCAGGGGAGTGCGCACTCAGGGGAGCCCACACTCAGGAGAGTGCACACTCAGGGGAGTGCACATTCAGTGGAGTGCACAGGCAGGGGAGTCCTCACTCAGAGTGCACTCAGGAGTGCACTCAGGGAGTGCACACTCAGGGGTGCTCACTCAGGAGTGCACACTCAGGGAGTGCACTCAGGGAGTGCACACTCAGGGAGTGCACACTCAGGGAGCACACTCAGGGAGTGCACACTTAGCGGAGTGCTCACTCAGGGAGTGCACACTCAGGGAGTCACACTCAGGGAGTTCACACTCAGGGAGTGCACACTCAGGGAGTGCACTCAGGAGTGCTCACTCAGGAGTGCACACTCAGGGAGTGCACACTCAGAGTGCACACTCAAGTGAGCATACACTCAGGGAGTTCACACTCAGGGAGCACACTCAGGGAGTGTGCACTCAGGGAGCTCACTCAGGAGTGCACACTCAGAGTGCACACTCAGAGTGCACACTCAGGGAGCACACTCAGGGAGTGCACACTCAGGGAGTGCACACTCAGGAGTCCTCACTCAGAGTGCACTCAGGAGTGCACTCAGGGGTGTCCTCACTCAGAGTGCACACTCAGGGAGTGCACACTCAGGGAGTCCTCACTCAGGGAGTGCACACTCAGAGAGTGCACACTCAGGGTGCACACTCAGGAGTGCACACTCAGGGAGCACACTCAGGGAGCACACTCAGGAGGCGCTCACTCAGGGAGTGCACACTCAGGGAGCTCACTCAGGAGTGCACACTCAGGGAGTGCACACTCAGAGTGCACTCAGGGAGCACACTCAGGAGTGCACACTCAGGGAGTGCACACTCAGGGAGTCTCACTCAGGAGAGTGCACACTCAGGGAGTGCACACTCAGGGAGTGCACACTCAGGGAGTGCACTCAGGGAGTCACTCAGGGAGTGCACACTCAGGGAGTGCACACTCAGGGAGCGCTCACTCAGGGAGTGCACTCAGGGAGCACACTCAGGGAGTGACACTCAGGGAGTTCACACTCAGGGAGCACACTCAGGGAGCGCACACTCAGGGAGCACACTCAGGAGTGTGCACTCAGGAGCACACTCAGGGAGTGCACACTCAGGGAGTGCACACTCAGGGAGCGCACACTCAGGGAGTGCACACTCAGGGAGCACACTCAGGGAGAGCACACTCAGGGAGCACACTCAGGGAGTGCTCACTCAGGGAGTGCACACTCAGGGAGTTCACACTCAGGGAGCACACTCAGGGAGCACACTCAGGAGTTCACACTCAGGGAGCGCACACTCAGGGAGTGCACTCAGGGAGTGCACTCAGGGAGTGCACACTCAGGGAGTGCACACTCAGAGTGCACACTCAGGGAGCACACTCAGGGAGCACACTCAGGGAGTGCACACTCAGGGAGTGCACTCAGGGGTGTCCTCACTCAGGCGAGTGCACACTCAGGGAGTGCACTCAGGGAGTGCTCACTCAGGGAGTGCACTCAGGGAGAGCACACTCAGGGAGTGTACACTCAGGGAGTGCTCATTCAGGGAGTGCACACTCAGGGAGTCTCACTCAGGAGGTCACACTCAGGGAGTGCACACTCAGGGGTGCTCACTCAGGGAGTGCACACTCAGGGAGTCCTCACTCAGAGTGCACTCAGGGAGCGCACACTCAGGGAGTGCACACACTCAGGGAGCACACTCAGGAGTGCACATTCAGAGGAGTGCTAACTCAGGGGAGTGTACACTCAAGGGAGTCCTCACTCAGGCGAGTGCACACTCAGGGGAGTGCCCACTCAGGGGAGGGCTCACTCAGGGCAGTGCACACTCAGGGGAGCGCACAATCTGGGCAGCGCACACTCAGGGGAGTTCACACTCAGCCGGGTCCTCACTTAGGGGAGTGCGAACTCAGAGGAGTGCACACTCAGGTGAGTGCTCATTCAGGGGAGTACACACTCAGGGGAGTCCTCACTCAGATGATGGCACACTCAGGGGAGTGCACACTCAGGGAGGCGCTCACGAAGCAGAGTGCCCCTCAGGTGAGCGCTTACTCAGGGGAGTGCACACTCAGGGGATCAAACCGGACCAGACCGGCTCAAACAGGATTTGACCAGCTCAATCCGGAGCAGAGCGGCTCAACCGGTTTTGACCGGCTCAAACTGGAGCAGACCGGCTGAAACTGGTTAGGATCGGCTCAAACCAGACCAGACCAGCTGAATCGGATGAAACAGGACCAGACCAGCTTAAACCGTTGTTGACAGGCTCAAACCAGACCAGACCGTCTCAAACCGGATCAGACCGGCTCAAACCAGTTCAAACCGGACCAGTCCGGCTTAAACCGGATTAATCCGTAACAGACCGGCTCAAACCGGTTTTGACCGCCTCAAATCGGACCAGACAGGCACTAACCGGTTTTGACTGGTTCAAACCGCACTCAAACCGGACCAGACTTGCTCAAACCGGTTTTGACCAGCCAAAACCCGACGAGACCGGCTGAAACCGGACCAGACCGACTCATACCGGTTTTGACTGGCTCAAAGCAGACTAGACCGGCTCTAACTGGTTATGACCGGCTCAAACCGCACTCAAACCGGACCAGACCGCCTCAAAATGGTGTTGTCCGGCTCAAACCGGACTCAAACCGGACCAGATCGTCTCAAACCGGATTTGACCGGCTCAAACCGGACTCAAACCGGACCAGATGTCTCAAACCCGTTTTGACTGGCTCAAACCCGACCAGACCGGCTGAAACCGGACGAGACCAGCTCTAACCGGTTTGGACCGGCTCAAACCAGACCATACTGGCTCAACAAGATGAAAGCGGACCAGACCGGCTCAAACCGGATCAAACCGGACCAGAACCGCTGAAACCGGATCAAACCGGACCAGACCGGCTCAAACCGGTTTTAACCGGCTCTAACCCGACCAGACCGGCTGAATTGGGACGAGACCGCCTCAAACCGGTTTTGACCAGGTCAAATCAGACCAGACGGGCACAAACCGGTTTTGACCGGCTCAAACCCGACCAGACCGTCTTAAACCGGACCAGACAGGCTCAAACCGGTTTTGACCGGCTAAAACCCTAAGAGACCAGCTAAAACCGGACCACAACCGTTCAAAGCGGACTCAAACAGGAATAGACCGGCTCAAACCGGTTTTGACTGGCTCAAATCGGACCAGAGCAGCACAAACCGATTTTGACTGGCTCAAACCAGACTCAAACAGGACCAGAGCGGCTCAAACCGGTTTTCACCGACTCAAACCCGACCACACCGGCTGAAACCGGACGAGATCGGCTGAAACCGGATTTGACCGGGTCAACCCCGACCAGACCCCCTCAAACCGGTTTTGACCGGCTCCAACCAGACCAGATCAGCTCACACCGGACCAGACCGACTCAAACCGGTTTTGACCGGCTCAAACGGACCAGACCGCTCAAACCGACCAGACAGGCTCAAACCAGTTTTGACCGGCTAAAACCCTAAGAGACCGCCTAAAACCGGACCAGACCGTTCAAAGCGGACTCAAACAGGAATAGACGGGCTCAAACCGGTTTTGTCCGGCTCAAATCGGACCAGAGCAGCACAAACCGATTTTGACCGGCTCAAACCACACTCAAACAGGACCAGACCGGCTCAAACCGGTTTTCACCGGCTCAAACCCGACCAGACCGGCTGAAACCGGACGAGACCGGCTGAAACCGGTTTTGAACGGGTCAACCCCGACCAGACCAACTAAAACCGGACCAGACTGGCTCAGACCACTTTTGACCGGCTCAAACCGAACCAGACCGGCTCATCCGGATCAAACCGGACCAGACCGGCTTATACCGGATCAAACCGGACCAGACCGGCTCTTAGACCGTCTCAAACCGGTTTTGATCCGCTCAAAACGGACCATAACGGCTCAAACCGGTTTTGACCAGCTCAAACCGGACGAGACCCGCTTAAAACGGATCAAACCGGACCAGACTGGCTCAAACCGGTTTTGACTGGCTCAAATAGGACGAGAGCAGCACAAACCGAATTTGACCAGCTGAAACCAGACTCAAACAGGACCACACCGGCTCAAACCGGTTTTGACCGGCTCAATCCCGACCAGACCAGCTGAAACTGGACGAGACCACCTCAAACCGGTTTTGACCGACTCAAACCCGTCCAGACCGGCTAAAACTGAACCAGACCGGCTCAAACCGGTTTTCACCAGCTCAAAGCCGACCAGACCGGCTCAAACCAGACCAGACCAGCTCAAACGGACTAGACCGGATCTAACTGGTTATGACCGGCTCAAACCGGACGAGACCGGCTCAAACCAGACCAGACCGCCTCAAACCTGTTTTGAACGGCTCAAACCCGACCAGACCGGCTCAAACCAGATCAAACGGACCAGACTCAAACCGGTTTTGACGGCTCAAACCGACTCAAACTGGACCAGACTGGCTCAAACCGGTTTTGACCGCTCAAACCGGACTCAAACCGGACCAGACCTCAAACCGGTTTTGACGGCTCAAACCAGATCAAACCGACCAGACTCAAACAGGAATAGACCGGCTCAAACGGACTCAAACCGGTTTTGACCGGCTCAAACCGACCAGACCGCTCAAACCGGTGTTGACCAGCTCAAACCGACTCAACGGACCAGACCGGCTCAAACCGGTTATCACCAGCTCAAATCGGACCAGACCGCTCAAACCGGTTTTGACCAGCTCAAACCAGACTCAAACAGGACCACACCGGCTCAAACCGGTTTTGAACGGCTCAAACCAGACCGGCTCAAACCAGACCAGACCGCTCAAACCGGTTTTGACCGCTCAAACGGACCAGACCGCTAAACCGGACCAGACGGCTCAAACCGGTTTTGACCGACTCAAACCGGACCAGACCGGCTCAAACCGGTTATGACCGGCTCAAACCGCACTCAAAACGGACCAGACCGTCTCAAACTGGTTTTGACCCGTTCAAACCGGACTCAAACCGCACCAGACCGTCTCAAACAGGTTTTGACCAACTCAAACCGGAGCAGACCAGCTGAAACCGGACCAGACCGCTCAAACCCGTTTTGACCAGCTCAAACCGGACCAGACCGACTCAAACCGGACCAGACAGCTCAAACCGGTTTTGACCGGCTCAAACCAGACCAGACCGGCTCAAACCAGACCAGACCGGATCAAAACCGACCACACCAGCTCAAACGGATCAAACCGGACCAGACTGGCTCAAACCTGTTTTAACCGTCTCAATACGGACCTGACCGGCTCAAACCGGTTTGGAATGGCCCAGACCGGCTCAAACCGGTTTTGACCGACTCAAACCGTATTAGACCGGATCAAACTGGACCAGACCGGCTCAAACCGCTTTTGACCAGCTCAAACCGGACCAGACCGGATCAAACTGGTTTTGACCGGGTCAAACCGACTCAAACCGACCAGACCGGCTCAAACTGGTTTTGACAGGCTCAATCCGGACTCAAACCGGACCAGACCAGCTCAAACCCGTTTTGACCGGCTCTAACCGGACTCAAACCAGACCAGACCGTGTCAAACCGGTTTTGACCGGCTCAAACCAGACCAGACGAGCTCAAACCGGATCAAACCGGACCAGACCGGCTAAAACCTGTTTTGACCAGCTCAAACCGGACTCAAACCTGTTTTGACCGGCTCAAACCGGACTCTAACCGGACCAGACCGGCTCAAACCGGTTTTGACCGGCTCAAACCAGACTGAAACCGGACTAGACCAGCTCAAACCGGTTTTGACCGGCTCAAACGCGACCAGACCGGCTCAACCAGATCAAGCGGACCAGACCGGCTCAAACCGGATCAACCGACCAGACCGCTCAAACCGATCAAACCGACCAGACCAGCTCAAACCGGTTTTGACTGCAAACCGGTTTTCACCAGCTCAAAGCGGACTAGACCAGCTCTTACCGGTTATGACTGGTTCAAACCGCACTCAAACCAGACCAGACCGTCTCAAACTGGTGTTGTCCGGCTCAAACCGGACTCAAACCGGACCAGACCGGCTCAAACCGGTTTTGATCGGCTCAATCCGGACTCAAACCAGACCAGACCGTCTCAAACCCGTTTTGAACGGCTCAAACCCGACCACACCAGCTGAAACCGGACGAGACCGGCTCAAACCGGTTTGGACCGGCTCAAACCAGACAACACTGGCTCAACCAGATCGAAGCGGACTAGACCGGCTCAAACCGGATCAAACCGGACCAGAACCGCTGAAACCGGATCAAACCGGACAAGACCACCTCAAACCGGTTTTAACCGGCTCAAACCCAATCACACCTGATACGGGATGAGACCGCCTCCAACCGGTTTTCACCAGCTCAAATCGGACCAGACCGGCCCAAACCGGGTTTGACCGGCTCAAACTTTACCAGACCGGCTAAAATCGGACCAGTTCCTTTCAAACAGGACTCAAACCGGAATAGGAATAGACTGGCTCAAACCGGTTTTGACCGGCTCAAATCGGACCAGAGCAGCACAAACCGATTTTGACCGGCTCAAACCACACTCAAACAGGACCAGACCGACTCAAACCGGTTTTCACCAGCTCAAACCCAACCAGACCGGCTGAAACCGGACGAGACCGGCTGAAACTGGTTTTGACCAGTTCAACCCCAACCCGACCGGCTAAAACAGGACCAGACTGGCTCAGACCAGTTTTGACCGGCTAAAATCGGACCAGACCGGCTCAAACCAATTTTGACCGGCTCAAATCGGACTAGACCGGCTCTAACCAGTTATGACCGGCTGAAACCACACTCAAACCGGTTTTAACCGGCTCAAACCCAATCACACCTGATACGGGATGAGACCGCCTCCAACCGGTTTTCACCAGCTCAAATCGGACCAGACCGGCCCAAACCGGGTTTGACCGGCTCAAACTTTACCAGACCGGCTAAAATCGGACCAGACCAGCTCAAACCGCACTCAAACCGGACCAGAACGGCTCAGACCGGTTTTGACTGGCTCAAATCGGACCAGAGCAGCACAAACTGAATTTGACCAGCTCAAACCAGACTCAAACAGGACCACACAGGCTCAAACCGGTTTTGACCGGCTCATACCGGACTCAAACGGGACCAGGCCATCTCAAACCCGTTTTGATGGGCTCAAACCCGACCAGACCGGCTGAAACCGGACGAGACCGGCTCAAACCGGTTTTGACCGGCTCAAATCGGACCAGACCGGCTCAAACCAATTTTGACCGGCTCAAATCGGACTAGACCGGCTCTAACCAGTTATGACCGGCTGAAACCACACTCAAACCGGACCAGACCGTCTCATAGCCGTTTTGACTGGCTCAAACCCTACCAGACCAGCTGAAACCGGACGAGACCGGCTGAAACCCGTTTGGACGGGCTCAAACAAGACCAGACTGGCTCAACCAGATCAAAGCAGACCAGATCGGCTCAAACCGGATCAAACCGGACCAGAAACGCTGAATCCAGATCAAACCGGAACAGACCGGCTCAAACCGGTTTTAACCGGCTCAAACCCCACCAGGCCGGCTGAAATGTGACGAGACCGCCTCAAACCGGTTTTGACCGGGTCAAATCAGACCAGACCGGCACAAACCGGTTTTGACCGGCTCAATCCCGACCAGACCATCTGAAACCGGACCAGACAAGCTCAAACCAGTTTTGACTGGCTCAAACCCTACCAGACCGGCTAAAACTTGACCAGACCCGTTCAAACAGGACTCAAACCAGAATAGAACGGCTCAAACCAGTTTTGACCGGCTCAAATCGGACCAGAGCAGCACAAACCGAATTTGACCGGCTTAAACCAGACTCAAACAGGACCAGACCGGCTAAAACCGGTTTTCAGCGGCTCAAACCCGACCAGACCGTCTGAAAACGGACCAGAACGGCTGAAACCAGTTTTAACTGGGTCAACCACGACCAGACTGGTTAAAACAGTACCAGACTGGCTCAGACCAGTTTTGACCGGCTCAAACCGAACCAGACAGGTCAACTGGATCAAACCGGACCAGACCAGCTTAAACCAGATCAAACCGGACCAGACCGGCTCTTAGACCGTCTCAAACCGGTTTTGATCCGCTCAATATGGATCAGAACGGCTCAAACCGGTTTTGACCGGCTCAAACGGGACCAGATCGGCTCAAACCGGATTCAAACCGGACCAGAACGGATCAAACCGGTGTTGACCGGCTCTAACCTGACTCAACTGGACCAGACTGGCTCACACCGGTGTTGACCAGCTCAAACCGGACTCAAACCGGACCAGACCGGCTCAAACCGGTTTTGAACGGCTCAAATCTGACCATACCAACTCAAACGAATCAAACCGGACCAGACCGGCTTAAACTGGATCAAACCGGACCAGACTGGCTCAAACCGGTTTTGACCGGCTCAAATCGGACGAGAGCAGCACAAACCGAATTTGACCAGCTGAAACCAGACTCAAACTGGACCACACCGGCTCAAACCGGTTTTGACCGGCTCAAACCCGACCAGACCGGCTGAAACTGGACGAGACCGCCTCAAACCGGTTGTGACCGACTCAAACCCGTCCAGACCGGCTAAAAGCGGACCAGACCGGCTCAAACCAGTTTTGACCGGCACAAAACGGACTAGACCGGGTCTAACCGGTTATGACCGGCTCAAACCACACTCAAACCGGACCAGACCGTCTCAGACTGGTGTTGTCCGGCTCAAACCGGACTCAAACTGGACCAGACTGTCTCAAACCCGTTTTGACCGGCTCAAACCCGACCAGACCGGCTGAAACCGGATGAGACCGGCTCAAACCAGTTTGGAACGGCTCAAACCAGACCAGACTGGCTCAACCAGATCAAAGCGGACCAGACCGGTTCAAACCGGATCAAACAGGACCAGAACCACTCAAACCGGATCCAACCGGACCAGACCGGCTCAAACCGGTTTTGACTGCCTCAAACCGGACTCAAACCGGACCTGACCGGCTCAAACCGGTTTTAACCAGATCAAACCAGACCATACCGGCTCAACCGGATGAAACCGGACCAGTCCGGCTGAAACCAGAAGAGACCGGCTCAAACCAGTTGCAAACCGCTTTTGACCAGCTCATACCAGTCCAGACAGCCTCAAACCGGTTTTGACTGGCTCAAACCGGACTCAAACAGGACCAGATCGGGTCAAACTGGTTTTAAACGGCTCATATCGGATTCAAACAGGACACACCGGCTCAATCCGGTTTTGACGGACTCAAACCCGAGCAGACCGGCTAAAACCGGACCAGACCGGCTGAAACCTGTTTTGACCGAGTCAAACCCGACCAGACCAACTAAAACCGGACCAGACTGGCTCAGACCACTTTTGACTGGCTCAAGGCAGACTAGACCGGCTCTAACCGGTTATGACCGGCTCAAAACGCACTCAAACCGGACCAGAACGTCTCAAACTGGTGTTGTCCGGCTCAAACTGGACTCAAACCGGACCAGACCGGATCAAACCGGTTTTGACCGGCTCAAACTGGACTCAAACCGGACCAGACCGTCTCAAATCCATTTTGACCGGCTCAAACACGACCAGACCGGCTGAAACCGGACGAGACCGGCTCAAACCGGTTTGGACTGGCTCAAACCAGACCAGACTGGCTCAACCAGATCAAAGCGGACCAGACCAGCTCAAATCGAACTCAAACCGGACCAGACCGGCCAAAAACGGTTTTGACCGGCTCAAATCGGACCAGACCGGATCAAACCGGATCAAACCGGACCAGACCGCCTCAAACCGGGTTTGACCGGCTCAAACAGACCAGACCGGCTTAAACTGGATCAAACTGGACCACACCGGCTCAGACCGGTTTTGACCGGCTCAAACCCGACCAGACCGGCTGAAACTGGACGAGACCACCTCAAACCGGTTGTGACCGACACAAACCCGTCCAGACCGGCTAAAACCAGACCAGACCGGCTCAAACCAGTTTTGACCGGCACAAAGCGGACTAGACCGTCTCAGACTGGTGTTGTCCGGCTCAAACCGGACTCAAACCGGACCAAACTGTCTCAAACCCGTTTTAACCGGCTCAAACCCAACCAGACCGGCTGAAACCGGACGCAACTGGCTCAAACGGGTTTGGCCCGGCTCAAAACAGACCAGACTGGCTCATCCAGATCAAAGCGGACCAGACCGGCTCAAATCGGATCAAACAGGACCAGAACCGCTCAAACCGGATCCAACCGGACCAGACCGGCTCAAACCGGTTTTGACTGCCTCAAACCGGACTCAAACCGGACCTGACCGGCTCAAACCGGTTTTAACCAGATCAAACCAGACCATACCGGCTCAACCGGATGAAACCGGACCAGTCCGGCTGAAACCAGAAGAGACCGGCTCAAACCAGTTGCAAACCGCTTTTGACCAGCTCATACCAGTCCAGACAGCCTCAAACCGGTTTTGACTGGCTCAAACCGGACTCAAACAGGACCAGATCGGGTCAAACTGGTTTTAAACGGCTCATATCGGATTCAAACAGGACACACCGGCTCAATCCGGTTTTGACGGACTCAAACCCGAGCAGACCGGCTAAAACCGGACCAGACCGGCTGAAACCTGTTTTGACCGAGTCAAACCCGACCAGACCAACTAAAACCGGACCAGACTGGCTCAGACCACTTTTGACCAGCTCAAATCGGACCAGAGCAGCACAAACCGATTTTGACCAGCTCAAACCGCACTCAAACCAGACCAGAATGGCTCAGACCGGTTTTGACGGGCTCAAAACGGACCAGACTGGCTGACACTGGACGAGACCGCCTAAAACCGGTTTGGACAGACTCAAACCCGTACAGACCGGCTAAAACCGGTCCACACCGGCTCAAACCGGTTTTTACCGGCTCAAAGTGGACTAGAACGGCTCTAACCGGTTATGACCGGCTCAAACCGCACGCAAACCAAACCAGACCGTCTCAAACTGGTATTGTCCGGCTCAAACCGGACTCAAACCGGACCAGACCGGCTCAAACCGGTTTTGACCGGCTCAAACCGGACTCAAACCGGACCAGACCGTCTCAAACCCGTTTTGACCGGCTCAAACCCGACCAGACCGGCTGAAACCGGACGAGACCGGCTCAAACCGGTTTGGACCGGCTCAAACCAGACCAGACTGGCTCAACCAGATCAAAGCGGACCAGACCGGTTCAAACCGGATCAAACAGGACCAGAACCACTCAAACCGGATCCAACCGGTCCAGACCAGCTCAAACCGATTTTGACTGCCTCAAACCGGACTCAAACCGGACCCGACCGGCTCCAACCGGTTTTAACCGGATGAAACCAGACCATACCAGCTCAACCGGATGAAACCGGACCAGTCCGGCTCAAACCGGAACAGACCGGCTCAAACAAGTTGCAAACCGCTTTTGACCAGCTGAAACCAGTCCAGACAGTCTCAAACCGGTTTTGACTGGCTCAAACCGGACTCAAACAGGACCAGACCGGGTCAAATTGGTTTTAAACGGCTCAAATCGGATTCAAACAGGACACACCGGCTCAATCCGGTTTTGACCGACTCAAACCCGACCAGACCGGCTAAAACTGTACGAGACCGCCTCAAACCGGTTTTGACCGACTCAAATCCGTCCAGACCGGCTAAAACCGGACCAGACCGGCTCAAACCGGTTTTGACCGGCTCAAAGCAGACTAGATCGGCTCTAAAAGGTTATGACCGGCTCAAACCGCACTCAAACCGGACCAGAACGTCTCAAACTGGTGTTGTCCGGCTCAAAGCGGACTCAAACCGGACCAGACCGTCTCAAACCCGTTTTGACTGGCTCAAACCCGACCAGACCGGCTGAAACCGGACGAGACCGGCTCAAACCGGTTTGGACTGGCTCAAACCAGACCAGACTGGCTCAACCAGATCAAAGCGGACCAGACCAGCTCAAATCGAACTCAAACCGGACCAGACCGGCCGAAAACGGTTTTGACCGGCTCAAATCGGACCAGACCGCATCAAACCGGATCAAACCGTCCAGAAAGGCTCAAACCGGTTTTGACCAGCTCACAAAAGCCCAGACCGGCTCTACCGGATCAAACCGGACCACACCGGCTCAAACCGGCTCAATCCGCACCAGACCGGCTCAAACAGTATTTGACCAGCTCACACCGGACCAGAGGGGCTCAAACCGGTTTTGACCCGCTCAAATTGCACTCAAACTGGAACAGACCGGCTCAAACCGGTTTTGACCAGCTCAAACCGGACCAGACAGACTCAAACCGGATCAAACCGGACCAGTCCGGCCCTTAGACAGTCTCAAACTGGTTTTGATCGACTCAATACGGACCAGAATGGCTCAAACCGGTTTTGACCGGCTCAAACCGGACCAGACCATCTCAAACCGGACTCAAACCGGACCAGACCAGCTCACACCGGTTTTGACCAGGTCAAACCAGAAAAGACCGGCTCAACCGGATCAAACCGGACCAGACCGGCTTTAACCGGATCAATCCGGACCAGACCGGCTCAAACCAGGGTTGACCGGCTCAAACCTGACCAGACTGCATAAAGGCCTACGGTGAAAAAGAAAATATCCTCAGATGAAAACTGGAAAGAAGCTTTCTGAGAAACTACTATGTGATGTGTGAATTCCACAAACTCAGTATAGCTGTATTTTGTGGACTTTTTTGCTAGACTTATTTCTGTGGAATCTGAGAACTCATATTTCAGATCCCCTTTAAGATTTTAGGGCCAAAGGAAACATCCTCCGGTCAAAATGAGAAACAAGCATTCTAAGAAACTTCTTTGTGATCTGTGAATTCATCTCACAGAGTTACAGCTTTCCCCTCAAGAAGCCTTTCGCTAAGACTGTTCTTGTGGAATTTGAAAGTGATATTTGAAAACCCATGGAGGGCTATTGTGAAAAAGGAAATATCCTTAGATAAAAACTGGAAAGAAGCTTTCTGAGAAACTGCTTTATGTTCTGTGAATTCATCTCCCAGAGTTAGAGCTTTCCCCTCCAGAAGCCGTTCGATAAGACTGTTCTTGTGGAATTTCCAAAGGGATATTTGGAAGCCCATGGAGGACTATGGTGAAAAGGGAAATATCCTCAGATGAAAACTGTAAAGAATCTTCCTGAGAAACTGCTTTGTGTTCTGTGAATTCATTTCCCAGAATTACAGCTTTACACTCCATAAGCCGTTCGCTAAGACTCTTCTTGGGGAATTTGCAAAGGGATATTTGGAAGCCCATAAAGGCCTACGGTGAAAAAGAAAATATCCTCAGATGAAAACTGGAAAGAAGCTTTCTGAGAAACTGCTTTGTGATGTGAGACTTCCAGTCACTGAATTACAGCTGTATTTCGAGGAGCTGTTTGCCAGCCTTATTTCTGTGGAATCTGAGAACTGACATTTCGGATCCCTTGGAAGACTATAGGGCCAAAAGAAATATCCTCCAATGAAAATGAGAAACAAGCTTTCTGAGAAACGTCTTTGTGATAAGTGAATTCATCTCACAGAGTTACAGCTTTCCCCTAAGAAGCCTTTCGGTAAGACTCTTCTTGTGGAATTTCAAAGTGATATTTGGAAGCCCATGGAAGGCTATGGTGAAAAGGGAAATATCCTCAGGCGAAAACCGTAAAGAAGCTTTCTGAGAATCTGCTTTGTGTTCTGTGAATATATCTCCCAGAATTAGAGCTTTCCCCTCCAAAAGCCATTCGCTAAGACTGTTCTTGTGGAATATGCAAAGGGATATTTGGAATCCCCTGGAGGGCTATGGTTGAAAGGGAAATATCCTCAGATAAAAACTGGATAGAAGCTTTCTGAGAAACTGCTTTGTTCTGTGAATTCATCTCTCAGAGTTACAGGTTTCCCCTACAGAAGCCTTTCGCTAAGACTGTTCTTGTGGAATTTGCAAAGGGATATATGGAAGCCCATAGAGGCCTATGGTGAAAAAGAAAATATCATCAGATGAAAATTGGAAAGAAGCTTTCTGAGAAACTGGTTTGTGATGTATGATTTCCCCTCTCTGAGTTACAGCAGTATTTTGTTGAGCTGTTTTCTAGACTTATTTCTGTGGAATCTGAGAACTGATATTTCAGATCCCTTTGAAGACAATAGGGCCAAAGGAAATACCCTCTGATCAAAATGAGAACGAAGATTTCGGAGAAACTTCTTTGTGAGCTGGGAATTCATCTCACAGATTTACAGCTTTCCCCTCCAGAAGTCTTTCGCTAAGACTGTTCTTGTGGAATTTGCAAAGTGATATTTGGAAGCCCATGCAGGGCTACGGTGAAAAGGGAAATCTCCTCAGATAAAAACTGGAAAGAAGCTTTCTGAGAAACTGCTTTGTGATGTGTGACTTCCACTCACTGAGTTACAGCTGTGTTTCGTGGAGCTGTTTGGTAGCCTTATTTCTGTGGAATCTGAGAACTGATATTTCGGATCCCTTGGAGGACAATAGGGCGAAAGGAAATATCCTCCGATCAAAATGAGAAAGAAGATTTCCGAGAAACTTCTTTGTGATCTGTGAATTCATCTCACAGAGTTACAGATTTCCCCTCAAGAAGCTTTTCGCTAAGACTGTTCTTTTGGAATTTAAAAGTGATATTTGGAAGCACATGGAGGGCTATGGTGAAAAGGGAAGTATCCTCAGATAAAAACAGGAAACAAGCTTTCTGAGAAACTATTGGTGTTCTGTTAATTCATCTCCCAGTGTTACAGCTTTCCCCTCAAGAAGACCTTGGCTAAGACAGTTCTTGTGGAATTTGCAAATTGATATTTCGAAGCCCATGGATGGCTATGGTTAAAAGGGAAATATCCTCAGATAAAAACTGGAAAGAAGCTTTCTGAGAAACTGTTTTGTGTTCTGTGAATTCATCTCCCAGAGTTACAACTTTCCCCTGCAGAAGCCGTTCGCTAAGACTCTTCTTATGGAATTTGCAAAGGGATATTTGGAATCCCATAGAGGCCTATGGTGAAAAAGAAAATATCCTGAGATGAAAACTGGAAAGAAACTTTCTGAGAAACTGCTTAGTGATGTGTGACTTCCACTTCTAGCATTATTTCTGTGGAATCTGAGAACTGATATTTCTGATCCCTTTGAAGACTATAGGGCCAAAGAAATATCCTCCAATCAAAATGAGAACAAAACTCTCTGAGAAACTTCTGTGTGATCTGTGAATTCATCTCACAGAGTTAGAGCTTTCCCCTCAACAAGCCTTTCGCTATGAGTGCTCTTGTGGAATTTGCAAAGTGATATTTGGAAGCCCATGGAGTGCTATGGTGAAAAGGGAAATATCCTCAGATAAAAACTGGAAAGAAGCTTTCTGAGAAACTGCTTTGTGTTCTGTGAATTCATCTCACAGAGTTACAACTTTCCCCTCCAGAAGCCGTTCGCTAAGACTGTTCTTGTGGAATTTGCAAAGGGATATTTGGAAGCCCATAGAGGCCTATGGTGAAAAAGAAAATATCCTGAGATGAAAACTGGAAAGAAACTTTCTGAGAAACTGCTTTGTGATGTGTGACTTCCACTTCTAGCATTATTTCTGTGGAATCTGAAAATTGATATTTCGGATCCCCTTTAAGATTATAGGGCCAAAGGAAACATCCTCCGGTCAAAATGAGAAAGAAGCTTTCTGAGAAACTTCTTTGTGATCTGTGAATTCATCTCACAGAGTTAGAGCTTTCCCCTCAAGAAGCCTTTCGCTAAGACTGTTCTTGTGGAATTTGCAAAGTGATATTTGGAAGCCCATGGAGGGCTATGGTGAAAAGGGAAATATCCTCAGATAAAAACAGGAAAGAAGCTTTCTGAGAAACTGCTTTGTGTTCTGTGAATTCATCTCACAGAGTTACAGCATTCCTCTCAAGAAGCCGTTCGCTAAGACTGTTGTTGTGGAATTTGCATAGCTATATTTGGCAGCCCATAGATTTCTATGGTGAAAACAAAAATATCCTCAGATGAAAACTGGAAAGAAGCTTTCTGAGAAACTGCTTTGTGATGTGTGACTTCCACTCACTGAGTTACAGCTGTATTTCGTGGAGCTGTTTGCTAGCCTTATTTCTGTGGAATCTGAGAACTGATATTTCGGATCCCTTTGAAGACTATAGGGCCAAAGGAAATATCCTCCGATCAAAATGAGAAAGAAGCTTTCTGAGAAACTTCTTTGTGATCTGTGAATTCATCTCACAGAGTTACAGCTTTCCCCTCAAGAAGCCTTTCGCTAAGACTGTTCTTGTGGAATTTGCAAAGTGATATTTGGAAGCCCATAGAGGGCAATGGTGAAAAAGGAAATATCCTCAGATAAAAACTGGAAAGAAGCTTTCTGAGAAACTGCTTTGTGTTCTGTGAATTCATCTCACAGAGTTACAGCTTTCCCCTCCAGAAGCCGTTCGCTAAGACTGTTCTTGTGGAATTTGCAAAGGGATATTTGGAAGCCCATAGAGGCCTATGGTGAAAAAGAAAATATCCTCAGATGAAAACTGGAAAGAAACTTTCTGAGAAACTGCTTTGTGATGTGTGACTTCCACTCACTGAGTTACAGCTGTATTTCATGGAGCTGTTTGCTAGCCTTATTTCTGTGGAATCTGAGAACTGATATTTCGGATCCCTTTGAAGATTATAGGGCCAAAGGAAATATCCTCCGATCAAAATGAGAAAGAAGCTTTCTGAGAAACTTCTTTGTGATCTGTGAATTCATCTCACAGAGTTACAGCTTTCCCCTGAAAGCCTTTCGCTAAGACTGTTCTTGTGGAATTTGAAAGTGATATTTGGAAGCACATGGAGGGCTATGGTGAAAAGGGAAATATCCTCAGATAAAAACTGGAAAGAAGCTTTCTGAGAAACTGCTTTGAGTTCTGTGAATTCATCGCCGAGAGTTACAGCTTTCCCCTCCAGAAGCCGTTCGCTAAGACTGTTCTTGTGGAAATTGCAAAGGGATATTTGGAAGCCCATAGAGGCCTATGGTGAAAAAGAAAATATCCTCAGATGAAAACTGGAAAGAAGCTTTCTCAGAAACTGCTTTGTGATGTGAGAATTCCACTCACTGAGTTACAGCTTTATTTCGTGGAGCTGTTGGCTAGCCTTATTTCTGTGGAATCTGAGAACAGATATTTCGGATCCCTTTGAAGACTATAGGGCCAAAGGAAATATCCTCCGATCAAAATGAGAAAGAAGCTTTCTGAGAAACTTCTTTGTGATAAGTGAATTCATCTCACAGAATTACAGCTTTCCCCTCAAGAAGCCTTTCGCTAAGACTGCTCTTCTGGAATTTGCAAAACGATATTTGGAAGCCCAAGGAGGGCTATGGTGAAAAGGGAAATATCCTCAGATAGAAACTGGAAAGAAGCTTTCTGAGAAACCGCTTTGTGTACTGTGAATTCATCTCACAGAATTACAGCTTTCCCCTGCAGAAGCCGTTCGCTAAGACGGTTCTTGTGGAATTTGCGAAGGGATATTTGGAAGCCCTTAGAGCCCTATGGTGAAAAAGAAAATATCCTCACATGAAAACTGGAAAGAAGCTTTCTGAGAAACTGCTTTGTGATGTGTGACTTCCACTCACTGAGTTACAGCTGTATTTCGTGGATCTGTGTGCTAGCCTTATTTCTGAGGAATCTGAGAACTGATATTTCGGATCCCTTTGAAAACTACAGGCCAAAGGAAATATTCTCCGATCAAAATGAGAAAGAAGCTTTCTGAGAAACTTCTTTGTGATCTGTGAATTCACCTCACAGAGTTACAGCTTTCCTCTCAAGAAGCCTTTCACGAAGACTGTTCTTGTGGAATTTACAAAGTGATATTTGGAAGCCCATGGAGGGGTATGCTGAAAAGGGAAATTTCCTCAGATAAAAACTGGAAAGAAGCTTTCTGAGAAACTGCTTTGTGTTCTGTGAATTCATATCCCAGAGTTAGAGCTTTCCCCTCCAGAAGCCGTTCGCTAAGGCTGTTCTTGTGGAATTTGCAAAGGGATATTTGGAAGCCCATAGAGGTCAATGGTGAAAAAGAAAATATCCTCAGATAAAATCTGGAAAGAAGCTTTCTGAGAAACTGCTTTGTGATGTGTGACTTCCACTCACTGAGTTACAGCTGTATTTCATGGAGCTGTTTGCTAGCCTTATTTCTGTGGAATCTGAGAACTGATATTTCGGATCCCTTTAAAGACTCTAGGGCCAAAAGAAATATCCTCCGATCAAAATGAGAAAGAAGCTTTCTGAGAAACTACTTTGTGATCTATGAATTCATCTCACAGAGTTACAGCTTTCCCCTCAAGAAGCCTTTCACTAAGACTGTTCTTGTGGAATTTGCAAAGTGATATTTGGAAGCCATGGAGGGCTATGGTGAAAAGGGAAATATTCTTAGATAAAAACTGGAAAGAAATTTTATGAAAAACGGCTTTGTGTTCTGTGAATTCATCTCCAGAGTTACAGGTTTCCCCTCCAGAAGCCGTTTGCTAAGACGGTTCTTGTGGAATTTGCGAAGGGATATTTGGAAGCCCTTAGAGCCCTATGGTGAAAAAGAAAATATCCTCACATGAAAACTGGAAAACAGTTTTTGAGAAACTGCTTTGTGATGTGTGACTTCCACTCACTGACTTACAGCTGTATTTCGTGGAGCTGTGTGCTAGCCTTATTTCTGTGGAATCTGAGAACTGATATTTCGGATCCCTTTGAAGACTATAGGCCAAAGGAAATATCTTCTGATGAAAATGAGAAGGAAGCTTTCTGAGAAACTTCTTTGTGATCTGTGAATTCATCTCACAGAGTTACAGCTTTCCTCTCAAGAAGCCTTTCGCTAAGACTGTTCTTGTGGAATTTGCAAAGTGATATTTGGAAGCCCATGGAGGGCTATGGTGAAAAAGAAAATATCCTCAGATAAAAACTGGAAAGAAGCTTTCTGAGAAACTACTTTGTGATCTGTGAATTCATCTCACAGAGTTACAGCTTTCCCCTGCAGAAGCCGTTCGCTAAGACGGTTCTTGTGGAATTTGCGAAGGGATATTTGGAAGCCCTTACAGCCCTATGGTGAAAAAGAAAATATCCTCACATGAATACTGAAAAGAAGCTTTCTGAGAAACTGCTTTGTGATGTGTGACTTCCACTCACTGAGTTACAGCTGTATTTCGTGGAGCTGTGTGCTAGCCTTATTTCTGAGGAATCTGAGAACTGATATTTCGGATCCCTTTGAAAACTACAGGCCAAAGGAAATATTCTCCGATGAAAATTAGAAAGAAGCTTTCTGAGAAATTTCTTTGTGATCTGTGAATTCACCTCATAGAGTTACAGCTTTCCTCCCAAGAAGCCTTTCGCGAAGACTGTTCTTGTGGAATTTACAAAGTGATATTTGGAAGCCCATGAAGGGGTATGTTGAAAAGGGAAATTTCCTCAGATAAAAACAGGAAAGAAGCTTTCTGAGAAACTGCTTTGTGTTCTGTGAATTCATATCCCAGAGTTAGAGCTTTCCCCTCCAGAAGCCGTTCGCTAAGGCTGTTCTTGTGGAATTTGCAAAAGGATATTTGGAAGCCCATAGAGGCCAATGGTGAAAAAGAAACTATCCTCAGATAAAATCGGGAAAGAAGCTTTCTGAGAAACTGCTTTGTGATTAGTGACTTCCACTGACTGAGTTACAGCTGTATTTCGTGTAGCTGTTTGCTAGTCTTTTTTCTGTGGAATCTGATAACTGATATTTCGGATCCCTTTAAAGACTCTAGGGCCAAAAGAAATATCCTCCGATCAAAATGAGAAAGAAGCTTTCTGAGAAACTTCTTTGTGATCTGTGAATTCATCTCACAGAGTTACAGCTTTCCCCTCAAGAAGCCTTTCGCTAAGACTGTTCTTGTGGAATTAGCAAAGTGATATTTGGAAGCCCATGGAGGGCAATGGTGAAAAGGGAAATATCCTCAGATAAAAACTGGAAAGAAGCTTTCTGAGAAACTGCTTTGTGTTCTGTGAATTCATCTCACAGAGTTACAGCTTTCCCCTGAAGAAGTCGTTCACTAAGACTGTTCTTGTGGAATTTACAAAGTGATATTTGGAAGCCCATGGAGGGCTATGGTGAAAAAGGAAATATCCTCAGATAAAAACTGGAAAGAAGCTTTCTGAGAAACTGCTTTGTGTTCTGTTAATTCATCTCACAGAGTTACATCTTTCCCTTCAAGAAGCCGTTCGCTAAGGCTGTTCTTGTGGAATTGGCAAAGGGATATTTGGAAGCCCATAGAGGGCTATGGTGAAAAAGAAAATATCCTCAGATAAAATCTGGAAAGAAGCTTTCTGAGAAACTGCTTTGTGATGTGTGACTTCCACTCACTGAGTTACAGCTGTATTTCATGGAGCTGTTTGCTAGCCTTATTTCTGTGGAATCTGAGAACTGATATTTCGGATCCCTTTAAAGACTCTAGGGTCAAAAGAAATATCCTCCGATCAAAATAAGAAAGAAGCTTTCTGAGAAACTACTTTGTGATCTATGAATTCATCTCACAGAGTTACAGCTTTCCCCTCAAGAAGCCTTTCACTAAGACTGTTCTTGTGGAATTTGCAAAGTGATATTTGGAAGCCCTGGAGGGGTAGGGTGAAAAGGGAAATATTCTTAGATAAAAACTGGAAAGAAATTTTATGAAAAACGGCTTTCTGTTCTGTGAATTCATCTCCCAGAGTTACAGGTTTCCCCTCCAGATGCCGTTTGCTAAGACTGATTTTGTGGAGTTTGCAAAGGGATATTTGGAAGCCCATAGTGGCCTACGGTGAAAAAGAAAATATCCTCACATGAAAACTGGAAAATAGCTTTTTGAGAAACTGCTTTGTGATGTGTGACTTCCACTCACTGACTTACAGCTGTATTTTGTGGAGCTGTGTGCTAGCCTTATTTCTGTGGAATCTGAGAACTGATACTTCGGATCCCTTTGAAGACTATAGGCCAAAGGAAATATCTTCTGATGAAAATGAGAAGGAAGCTTTCTGAGAAACTTCTTTGTGATCTGTGAATTCATCTCACAGAGTTACAGCTTTCCTCTCAAGAAGCCTTTCGCGAAGACTGTTCTTGTGGAATTAGCAAAGTGATATTTGTAAGCCCATGGAGGGCAATGGTGAAAAGGGAAATATCCTCAGATAAAAACAGGAAAGAAGCTTTCTGAGAAACTGCTTTGTGTTCTGTGAATTCATCTCCCAGAGTTACACCTTTCACCTCCAGAACCGTTCTCTAACACTGTTCTTGTGGAATTTGCAAAAGATATTTGGAAGCCCTTAGAGGCCTAAGATGAAAAAGAACGTATCCTCAGATAAAAACTAGAAAGAAGCTTTCTGAGAAAATGCTTTGTGATGTGTGACTTCCACTCACTTAGTTACAGCTGTATTTCGTGGAGACGTTTGCTAGCCTTATTTCTGTGGAATCTGAAAACTGATATTTCAGATCCCTTTGAAGAGTAACCCTGACCCTAACCCTAACCCTAACCCTAACCCTAACCCTGGGTCAAACCGGACCGGTAACAAGCCGTCTCAAACTGGACTCAAACCGGACCAGACCGGCTCAAACCGGTTTGGACCGCCTCATACCAGACCAGACTGGCTCAACCAGATCAAAGCGGACCAGACCAGCTCAAACCGGATGAATCCGGACCAGAATCGCTCAAACCCGATGAAACCGGACCAGACCGGCTCAAGCCGCTTTTGACCAGCTCAAACCGGACCAGAAGCAGACCGTCTCAATCCGGACTCAAACCAGACCAGACCGGATCAAACCGATGTTGACTGGCTCATACCGGACTCAAACCGGCCCAGGTCGTCTCAAACCGGTTTTGACCAGCTGAAAACGGACCGGAACGGCTCAACCGGATCAAACCAGACCTGACCGACTCATACTGGATCAAACCGGACCAGACCGGCTTAACCGGATGAAATCTCAGCAGACCGGCTCAAACCGCTCAAACCGGACGAGATCGGCTAAAACCGGACTCAAACCGGTTTTGACCAGCTCAAACCAGACCAGACCGCCTCAAACCGGTTTTGACCAGCCAAAACCGGACCCAAACCGGACCAGACAGGCTCAAACCTGTTTTCACCGGCTCAAGCCACCAGGATCAGGCCCGCTCAAACCGTACTCAAACTGGAAGAGATCAGCTCTTAGACCGGCCCAAACAAGACTCAAACCAGACCACACAGGCTCACACCGGTTTTAACCGGCTCAAACCAGACCAGACCGGCTCAAGCGGAACAAACCCGACCAGACCGGCTAAAAATTGTTTTGACTGGCTCAAACCGGACTCAAATCGGACCAGAACGGGTCAAACCGCACCAGAGAGGCTCAAACCTGATCAAACTGGACCAGACCGGCTCAGTCCGGTTTTGACCAGCTCAAACCGGAGCAGACCTGCTCAAAGCGGGACAGAACGTCTCAAATCGGATCAAACCGGACCAGACAGGATCAAACAGGCTCAAACCCGACCAGACCGGCTCAAACCGGACTCAAACCGGACCAGACCGGCTGAAAATGGTTTTGACCGGCTCAAATCGGACCCGACCGTATCAAACCGGATCAAAAAGGACCAGACCAGCTCAAACCGGTTTTGAACGGCTCAAACCAGACCATACCGGCTCAAACAAATAAAACCGGACCAGACCGGCTTAAACCAGATCAAACCAGACCAGACAGGCTCAAACTGGTTTTGACCGGCTCAAATCGAACGAGAACAGCAAAAACCGAATTTGACCAGCTCAAACCAGACTCAAACAGGACCACACCGGCTCAAAGTGGTTTTGACCGGCTCAAACCCGACCAGACCGGCTGAAACTGGACGAGACCGCCTCAAACTGGTTTTGACCGACTCAAACCCGTCCAGACCGGCTAAAACTGGACCAGACCGGCTCGAACAGGTTTGGACCGGCTCAAAGCAGACCACACTGGCTCAACCAGATCAAAGCGGACGAGACTGGATCAAACCGGATCAAACCAGACCAGACCGGCTCAAACCGGTTTTGACCGGCTCAAACCTAACTCAAACTGGACCAGACCAGCTCAAACCGGTGTTGACCAGCTCAAACCAGACACAAACCGGACCAGACAGGCTCAAACCGGTTTTGAACGGCTCAAACAAGACCATACAGGCTCAAATGAATGAAACCGGACCAGACCAGCTTAAACCGGATCAAACCGGTTTTGACAGACTCAAATCGGACCAGAGCCGCACAAACCGAATTTGACCAGCTCAAACCAGACTCAAACAGGACCACACCGCCTCAAACCGGTTTTGACTGGCTCAAACCCGACCAGACCGGCTGAAACTGGACGAGACCACCTCAAACCGGTTTTGACCGACTCAAACCCGTCCAGACAGACTAAAACCGGACCAGACCTGCTCAAACCAGATCAAACCAGACCAGAACGGCTCAAACTGGTTTTGACCGGATCAAATCAGACACTACCACAGAAAACCGAATTTGTCCAGAGCAAACCAGTCTCAAACAGGACCACACCGGCTCAAAGTGGTTTTGACAGGCTCAAACCCGACCAGACCGGCTCAAACCGGACCAGACCGTCTCAAACTGGTGTTGACCGGCTCAAACCAGTCACAAACCGCTTTTGACCAGCTCAAACGGGTCCAGACAGCCTCAAACCGGTTTTGACTGGCTCAAACCGTATTCAAACAGGACCAGACTGGGTGAAACCGGTTTTAAATGGCTCAAATTGGACTCAAACCAGAACAGACCAGCTCAAACCAGACCATACAGGCTCAAATGAATGAAACCGGACCAGACCAGCTTAAACCGGATCAAACCGGTTTTGACAGACTCAAATCGGACCAGAGCCGCACAAACCGAATTTGACCAGCTCAAACCAGACTCAAACAGGACCACACCGCCTCAAACCGGTTTTGACTGGCTCAAACCCGACCAGACCGGCTGAAACTGGACGAGACCACCTCAAACCGGTTTTGACCGACTCAAACCCGTCCAGACAGACTAAAACCGGACCAGACCTGCTCAAACCGGTTTTGACCGGCTCAAAGCACACTAGACCGGCTCTAACCGGTTATGACCGGCTCAAACCGCACTCAAACCGGACCAGACCATCTCAAACTGGTGTTGTCCGGCTCAAACTGGACTCAAACCGTACCAGACCGTCTCAAACCCGTTTTGACCGGCTCAAACCCTACCAGACCGGCTGAAACCGTATGAGACCGGCTCAAACCGGTTTGGACCGGCTCAAACCAGACCAGACTGGCTCAACCAGATCAAAGCGGACCAGACAGTCTCAAACCGGATCCAACAGGATTAGAACTGCTCAAAACGTATCAAATCGGACCAGACCGGCTCAAACCGGTTTTGACCTGCTCAAACTGGACTCAATCCGGACCCGACCGGCTCAAAATGGTTTTAACCGGCTCAAACCAAACCATACTGGCTCAACCGGATCAAATCGGACCAGACCGGCTCAAACCGGACCAGACCGGCTCAAACCGGTCGCAAACCGCTTTTGACCAGCTGAAACCGGTCCAGACAGCCTCAAACCGGTTTTGACTGGCTCAAAACGGACTCAAACAGGACCAGACAGGGTCAAACCGGTTTTAAACGGATCAAATCGGACTCAAACAGGAACAGACCAGCTCAAACAGGGTTTGACAGTCTCAAACCAGACCAGACCAGCTCAACCGGATCAAACCGGACCAGACCAGCTTAAATCGGATCAAACCGGTTTTGACCGTCACAAACCGGACCAGACCGGTTCAAACCCGATCAAACCGGACCAGACCGGCTCAAACCTCTTTTGACCGTATTAGACAGGCTCAAACCGGTTTTTAGCAGCTCACATCGCACCAGACCGGCTCAAACTGGTTTTGACCGGCTCCAAACGGACTCAAACCGGTTTTGACCGGCACAAACAGGACCAGACAGCCTCAAACCTGTTTTGAACTGCTAAAACCAGACGAAAAACGTACCAGACCAGCTCAAACCAGACTCAAACTGGACTAGAAGGCTCAAATCGGTTTTGATCGGTTCAAACCAGACAAGGACCAAACCGGCTCAAATCGGACTCAAACCGGACCAGAGCGGCTGAAAACGGTTTTGAACGGCTCAAACCAGACCAAACCGGCTCAAACCAGACCAGACCGGCTCAAACCAGACCAGACCGGCTCAAACCAGATCAAAAGGGACCAGACCGGCACAAACTGGTTTTGACCAGCTCAAACCGACTCAAACCGGTTTTGACAGCTCAAACCGGTTTTGACCGTCTCAAAGCAGACCAGACCAGCTCAAACCGGTTTTGACCGGCTCAAACCAGACTCAAATCGGACCACACCGGCTCAAACCGGAGCAGATCGGCTCAAACCGGAACAGACTGGCTCAAACCGGTTTTGACGAGCTCAAACCGGACCAGACCAGCTCAAACCGAATCAAACCAGACCAGACGGGCTCAAACCGGTTTTAACCACCTCAAACCACCTTAAACCAAATCAGACCGGCTCAAACCGGTTTTGACCATAAGAGACCGGCTTAAGCCGGTTTTGAACGGATCAAAACGGACCAGACCGGCTCAAACCAGTTTTGAGCAGCTGAAACCGGACCAGACCAGCTCAAACCGGACTCAAACCGGACCAGACAGGCTCAAACCGGTTTTGACCAGCTCAAATCGGACTCAAACCGGACCAGACCGGCTCAAACTGGTGTTGACCGGCTCAAACCTGATTCAAACCGGACCAGACCGGCTCACACCGGTTTCGACCGGCTCAAAGCGGACCAGACGGCTCAAACCGGATCAAACCGACCAGACCGCTCAAACCGGCTCAAACCGGGCTAGACCGGCTCAAACCGGTGTTGACTGGCTCAAACCAGATCAAACCGGACCAGACCGGCTCAAACCGGTGTTGACCGGCTCAAATCGGACCAGACCGGCACAAACCGGCTGTGACTGGCTCAAACCGGATTCAAACAGGACCAGACCGGCTCAAACCGGTTTTGACCGGCTCAAGCCAGACCGGACCGGCTCAAACCAGCTAAAACCGGACGAGACCGGGTCAAACCGGTTTTCTCTGGCTCAAACCGGACTCAAACCGTACCAAACCGGCTCAGACCGGTTTAGACCGTCTCAAATCGGACTCAAACCGGACCAGACCGGCTCAAACCGGTTTTGACCAGCTCGAACCAGAGCAGACCGGCTCAAACCAGATCAAACCGGGCCAGACCGGCTCAAACCGGTTGTGACCGTCTCAGAACGGACCGGACCGGCTCAAACTGGCTCAAACCAGAACAGACCGGCTTAAACCGGTTTTGAACGGCTAAAACCGGACCAGACCGTCTCAAACCGGTTTTGAACGGCTCAAACCGGACGTGACCGGCTCAAACCGGTTTTGACCAGCTCTTACCAGACCTCACACCAGACCGGCTCAAACCGGTTTTGACAATCTCACACCGGACCAGAATGGCTCAAACCGGTTCTGACCGGCTCAAACCTTACAAGACCGGCTCAAACCGGAACAGACCGTATCAAACCGGTTTTGAACGGCTCTAACGGGACCAGACCGGCTCAAACCGGCTCAAACCGGACCAGACAGGCTCAAAACGTCTCAAACCAGACCAGACCGGCTTAAACCAGTTTTGACCAGCACAAAACAGACTCAAACCGGTTTGACCAGCTCAAACCGGACCAGACAGCTCAAACCGGTTTTGACTGGCTCAAACCGGACCAGACAGCCTCTAACCAGACCAGACCAGCTCAAACCAGACTCAAACTGGACTAGAAGGCTCAAATCGGTTTTGATCGGTTCAAACCAGACAAGGACCAAACCGGCTCAAATCGGACTCAAACCGGACCAGAGCGGCTCAAAACGGTTTTGAACGGCTCAAACCAGACCAAACCGGCTCAAACGGATCAAACCGGGCCAGACTGGCTCAACCCGGAACAAACCGGACCAGACCGGCTCAAACAGGATTTGACCAGCTCAAACCGGACCAGACCGGTTCTTAGACCAGCTCAAACCGGTTTTGAACGGCTCAAATCAAACCAGACCGGCACAAACCGGTTTTGACCGGCTCAAACTGGACTCAAATCGGAGCAGACCAGCTCAAACCATTGTTGACCGGCTCAAACCGGAATCAAACCAGACCAAACCGGCTCAAACGGATCAAACCGGACCAGACTGGCTCAACCCGGAACAAACCGGACCAGACCGGCTCAAACAGGATTTGACCAGCTCAAACCGCACCAGACCGGTTCGTAGACCAGCTCAAGCCCGTTTTGAACGGATCAAATGGGACCAGACCGGCACAAACCGGTTTTGACCGGCTCAAACTGGACTCAAATCGGAGCAGACCAACACAAACCATTGTTGACCGGCTCAAACCGGAATCAAACCGGGCCAGACCGGCTCAAAGCGGTGCACACACTGGGGAGCGCTCACTCAGTGGAGCACACACTCAGGGGAGGACACACTCAGGAGAGTGCACACTCAGGGGAGGGCACACTCAGGGGATCCTCTCTCAGGCGAGTTCACACTCAGGGGAGTGCACACTCAGGGGTGTCTTCACCCAGGCGAGTTCACACTCAGGGGAGTGCGCACTCAGGGGAGCGCTCACTCGGGGAGTGCACACTCAGGGGAGAGCACACTCAGGGGAGTGTACACTCAGGGAAGTGCTCATTCAGTGGAGTGCACACTCAGGGGAGTCCTCACTCAGGCGAGTTCACACTCAGGGGAGTGCACACTCAGGGGTGTCCTCACTCAGGGGAGTGCACACTCAGGGGAGTTCGCACTCAGGGAAGTGCTCACTCAGGGGAGTGCACACTCAGGGGAGCGCAATCTCAGGGGAGCGCACACTCAGGAGAGTGCACACTCAGGGGAGTCCTCACTCAGGAGAGTGCGAACTCAGAGGATTGCACACACAGGGTAGTCCTCACTCAGGAGAGTGCGAACTCAGGGGAGTGCACACTCAGGGGAGTGCTCACTCAGGGAAGTGAACACTCAGGAGAGTCCTCACTCAGGCGAGTGCACATTCAGGATATTCCTCACTCAGGGGAGTGCTCACTCAGGGTAGTGCTCACTCAGGGGAGGGCACACTCAAGGGAACGCACACTCAGGGGAGTCCTCACTCAGGAGAGTGCGAGTCTTCACTCAGGCGAGTGCACACTCAGGGTAGAGCACACTCAGGGAGTCTCACTCAGAGTGCACTCAGGGAGTGCACTCAGGGAGTGCTCACTCAGAGTGCACACTCAGGGACACACTCGGGAGCGCGCACTCAGGGAAGTGCTCATTCAGTGGAGTGCACACTCAGGGGAGTCCTCACTCAGGCGAGTTCACACTCAGGGGAGTGCACACTCAGGGGTGTCCTCACTCAGGGGAGTGCACACTCAGGGGAGTTCGCACTCAGGGAAGTGCTCACTCAGGGGAGCGCACACTCAGGGGAGCGCAATCTCAGGGGAGCGCACACTCAGGAGAGTGCACACTCAGGGGAGTCCTCACTCAGGAGAGTGCGAACTCAGAGGAGTGCACACACAGGGTAGTCCTCACTCAGGAGAGTGCGAACTCAGGGGAGTGCACACTCAGGGGAGTGCTCACTCAGGGGAGTGCACACTCAGGAGAGTCCTCACTCAGGCGAGTGCACATTCAGGATAGTCCTCACTCAGGGGAGTTCTCACTCAGGGCAGTGCTCACTCAGGGGGGTGCACACTCGGGAGCGCACACTCAAGGGAATGCACACTCAGGGGAGTGCACACTCAGGGGAGTCCTCACTCAGGAGAGTGCAAACTCAGAGGAGTGCACACTCAGCGGAGTGCTCATTCAGGGGACTGCACACTAAGGGGAGTGTTCATTCAGGCGAGTGCAAATTCAGGGGAGTGCACACTCAGGGGAGCGCTCACACAGAGGAGTTTCCACTAAAGTGAGCGCACACTCAGGGGAGTGCACACTCAGGGGAGTCCTCACACAGGCGAGTGCGCTCTCAGGAGAGCGCTCACTCATGGGATGCACACTCAGGATAGTGCGCACTCAGTGGAGTCCTCACTCAGGGGAGTACACACTCAGGGGAGTGCACACTCAGGGGAGCGCACACTCAGGGGAGGGCACACTCAGGGGAGTCCTCACTCAGGAGAGTGCAAACTCAGAGGAGTGCACACTCAGGGGAGCGCTCACTCAGGGGAGTGCACACCCTGGGGAGCGAACACTCAGGGGAGTGCACACTCAGGGGAGTGCACACTCAGGGGTCTCTTCACACAGGCGAGTCCGCATTCAGGGGAGTGCGCACTCAGGGGAGCGCTCACTCAGGGGAGTGCACGCTCAGGGCAGCACACACTCAGGGGAGTGCACACCCTGGGGAGGGAACACTCAGGGGAGTGCACACTCAGGGGAGTGCACACTCAGGGGTCTCTGCACACAGGCGAGTCCGCATTCAGGGGAGTGCACACTCAGGGGAGCGCACACTCAGGGGAGTGCACACCCTGGGGAGTGAACACTCAGGGGAGTGCACACTCAGGGGAGTGCACACTCAGGGGTGTCTTAACCCAGGCGAGCGCACAGTCAGGGGAGTGCGCACTCAGGGGTGTGCTCACTCAGGGGAGTGCACACTCAGGGGAGTCCACACTCAGGGAAGTCCTCACTCGTTAGAGTGCGAACTCAGAAGAGTGCACACTCAGGGGAGGGCTCACTCAAAGGAGTCATCACTCAAGCGAGTGCCCCCTCAGGAGACCGCTCACTCAGGGGAGTGCACACTCAGGGGAGCCTCACTCAGGCGAGTTCACACACATGGGAGAGCACACTCAGGGGAGAGCACACTCATGGGAGTCCTCACTGAGGCGAGTGCACTCTCAGGTAAGAGCACACTCAGGGGAGCGCTTACTCAGGGGAGTGCATATTCAGGGGAGCGCACACTCAGGTAAGTGCACTCTCAGTGGCGTCCTCACTCAGGAGAGTGTGAACTAACAGGAGTGCACACTCAGCGGAGTGCTCACAGAGGGGAGTGCACACTCAGGGGTGTCCTCACTCAGATGAGTGTACACTCAGGGTAGTGCACACTCAGGGGAGCGCTCACTCAGGGCAGTGCACACTCAGGGGAGCGCACAATCTGGGGAGCGCACACTCAGGGGAGTTCACACTCAGCCGGGTCCTCACTTAGGAGAGTGCGAACTCAGAGGAGTGCACACTCAGGGGAGTGCTCATTCAGGGGAGTACACACTCAGGGGAGTCCTCACTCAGACGACGGCACACTCAGGGGAGTGCACACTCAGGGAGGCGCTCACGAAGCGGAGTGCCCCTCAGGTGAGCGCTTACTCAGGGGAGTGCACACTCAGGGGATCAAACCAGACCAGACCGGCTCAAACAGGATTTGACCAGCTCAATCCGGACCAGACCGGCTCAACCGGTTTTGACCGGCTCAAACTGGAGCAGACCGGCTGAAACTGGTTAGGATCGGCTCAAACCAGACCAGACCAGCTGAATCGGATCAAACAGGACCAGACCGGCTTAAACCGGTGTTGACAGGCTCAAACCGGGCCAGACCGGCTCAAACCGGTTCAGACCGGCTCAAACCAGTTCAAACAGGAACCAGACCGGCTTAAACCGGATTAATCCGTACCAGACCGGCTCAAAACGGTTTTGACCACCTCAAATCGGACCAGACAGGCACTAACCGGTTTTGACTGGCTCAAACCGCACTCAAACCGGACCAGACTGGCTCAAACCGGTTTTGACCGGCCCAAACCCGACCAGACCGGCTGAAACCGGACCAGACCGACTCAAACCGGTTTTGAACGGCTCAAACACGACCGGATCGGCTAAAACCGCACCAGACCGGCTCAAACTGGTGTCGACCGGCTCAAACTGGACCAGACCGGCTCAAACCGGTTTTCACCGGCTCAAACCAGACCAGACCGGCTCAAACCGGCTAAAACCGGACCAGACCGGGTCGAACCAGATTTTTCTGGCTCAAACCGGACTCAAACCCTACCAGACCGCCTCATACCGGGTTTGACCGGCTGAATTTGGACTCATTCCGGACCAGATCGGCTCAAACCGGTTTTGACCGACTCAAATCCGACCAGAATGGCACAAACCGCATCAAACCGGACCGGTCTGGTGCAAACCGGTTTGGACCGGCTCAAACAGGACCAGACCAGCTCAAACCGGTCCAGACCCGCTGCAACCGGATCAAACCGGACCAGACCGGCTCTTATACCGCCTCAAACCGGTTTTGACCTGCTCAAACCAAACCAGACCGGCTAAAACCGGACCAGACCGGCTCAAACCGGTTTTGACCGGCTCAAACCTGACCAGACCGGCTCAAACCAGACCAGACAGGCTCAAACCGGTTTTGACCGGCTCAAACCAGACCAGACCGGCTCACATTAGACCAGACTGGCTCAAACCCGAACAGACCGGCTCAAACCAGCCCAGACCGGCTCAAATTAGAACAGACCGGCTCAAACCCGACCAGACCGGCTCAAACCGGTTTTGACCGGCTCAAACCGGACTCAAACCCGACCAGACCGGCTCAAACTGGTGTCGACCGGCTCAAACTGGACCAAACCGGCTCAAACCGGTTTTGACCGGCTCAAACCAGACCAGACCGACTCAAACCGGTTTTGACTGGCTTAAACCAGACCAGACCGGATCAAACCGGACCAGACCGGCTCACATCGGATGAAACCGGACCAGATCGGCTGAAACCGAAACCGGACCAGACAGGCTCAAACCGGTTTTGACCGGCTGAAACTGGACCAGACCGGATTAGACCGGATCACACTGGCCAGACTGGCTCAAACCCGAACAGACCGGCTCAAACCAGTTTTCACCGGCTCAAACCGGACCAGACCGGCTCAAACCGGTTTTGACCAGATTAGACCGGATCAAACCGGACCAGGCCGGCTCAAACCGGTTTTGACCGGATCAAACCGGACCAGACCGGCTGAAACCGGACCAGACCGGCTTAAACCGGTGTTGACAGGCTCAAACCGGGCCAGACGGGCTCAAACCTGTTCAGACCGGCTCAAACCGGTTCAAACAGGAACCAGTCCGGCTTAAACCAGATTAATCCGTACCAGACAGGCTCAAACCGGATTTGACCACCTCAAATCAGACCAGTCAGGCACTAACCGGTTTTGACTGGCTCAAACCGCACTCAAACCGGACCAGACTGGCTCAAACCGGTTTTGACCGGCCCAAACCCGACCAGACCGGCTGAAACCGGACCAGACCGACTCAAACCGGTTTTGAACGGCTCAAACACGACCGGATCGGCTAAAACCGCACCAGACCGGCTCAAACTGGTGTCGACTGGCTCAAACTGGACCAGACTGGCTCAAACCGGTTTTCACCGGCTCAAACCGGCTAAAACCGGACCAGACCGGGTCGAACCAGGTTTGTCTGGCTCAAACCGGACTCAAACCCTACCAGACCGCCTCATACCGGGTTTGACCGGCTGAATTCGGACTCATACCGGACCAGATCGGCTCAAATCGGTTTTGACCGGCTCAAACCCGACCAGAATGGCACAAACCGGATCAAACCGGACCAGTCTGGTTCAAACCGGTTTGGACCGGCTCAAACCGGACCAGACCGGCAAAAACCGGTCCAGACCCGCTTAAACCGGATCAAACCGGACCAGACCGGCTCTTAGACCATCTCAAACCGGTTTTGATCGGCTCAATACGGACCAGACCGGCTCAAACCGGACCAGACCGGCTAAAACCGGTGTTGACCGTCTGAAACCAAACCAGACTGCCTTAAACCGGACCAGACTGGCTCAAAATGGGTTTGACCTGTTCAAACAGGATTCAAACCATACCAGACCTTCTCCAACAGCGTTTGACCAGCTCATACCGGACCAGACCCGCTCAAAACGGATCAAACCGGACCAGACCGGCCCTTAGACCGGCTCAAACCGGTTTTGACCGGCTCAAACCGGACTCAAACCCGACCAGACCGGCTCAAACCGGTGTTGACCGGTTCAAACCAGACCAGACTGGCTCAAACCGGTGTTGACTGGCTCAAACCGGACCAGACCCGCTCAAACGGGTTTTCACCGGCTCAAACCAGATCATACCGGCTCAACCGGATCACACCGGACCAGACCGGCTTTAACCGGATCAAACCGGACCAGATCGGCCGAAACCAGACCAGACAGGCTCAAACCGGTATTGACTGGCTCAAACCGGACCAGACCGGATGAAACCAGTATTGACCGGCTCAAACTGGTGTCGACTGGCTCAAACTGGACCAGACTGGCTCAAACTGGTTTTCACCGGCTCAAACTGGCTAAAACCGGACCAGACCGGGTCGAAACAGATTTGTCTGGCTCAAACCGGACTCAAACCCTACCAGACCGCCTCATACCGGTTCAAACCAGACCAGAGCGACTCAAACTGGCTCAAACCAGACCAGACCGGCTAAAACCGTTTTTGACCGGCTCAAACCGGACCAGACCGGCTCAAACCGGATCAGACCGGCTCAAACCGGTTCAAACCGTTTTGGACCGGCTCAAACCGGACCAGACCGGCAAAAACCGGTCCAGACCCGCTTAAACCGGATCAAACCGGACCAGACCGGCTCTTAGACCATCTCAAACCAGTTTTGATCAGCTCAATACGGACCAGACCGGCTAAAACCGGTGTTGACCGTCTGAAACCAAACCAGACTGCCTTAAACCGGACCAGACTGCCTCAAAACGGGTATGACGTGTTCAAACAGGATTCAAACCATACCAGACCTTCTAGAAACCGGGTTTGACCAGCTCAAACCAGACCAGACCCGCTCAAAACGAATCAAACCGGACCAGACCGGCCCTCAGACCGGCTCAAACCGGTTTTGACCGGCTCAAACCGGACTCAAACCCGACCAGACCGGCTAAAACCGGTGTTAACCGGTTCAATCCAGATCAGACTGGCTCAAACTGGTGTTGACCGGCTCAAACCGGACCAAACCCACTCAAACGGGTTTTCACCGGCTCAAACCAGATCATACCGGCTCAACCGGATCAAACCGGACCAGACCGGCTTAAACCGGATCAAACCGGACCAGATCGGCCGAAACCGGACCAGACAAGCTCAACCCGGTTTTGACCGGCTCAAACCAGACCAGACCGGCTAAAACCGGACCAGACCGGTTCAAACCGGACTCAAACCGGAGTAGACCAGCTCAAGCCGGTTTTGACCGGCTTAAATCGGACCAGAGCAGCACAAACCGATTTTGACCGTCTCAAACCAGACTCAAACAGGACCAGATCGGCTCAAACCGGTTTTGACTAGCTCAAACCCAACCAGACCGGTTGAAACCAGACCAGACCGGCTGAAACCGGTTTTGACCCCTCAAACCCAACCAGACCGGCTAAAACCGGACCAGACTGGCTCACATCAGTTTTGACCGGCTCAAACCCGTCCAGAACGGCTAAAACCGGACCAGACCGGTTCAAACCGGACTCAAACCGGAGTAGACCGGCTCAAACCGGTTTTGACCGGCTCAAATCGGACCAGAGCAGCACAAACCGATTTTGACCGGCTCAAACCAGACTCAAACAGAACCAGATCGGCTCAAACCGGTTTTGACCAGCTCAAACCCAATCAGACCGGGTGAAACCGGATGAGACCGGCTGAAATCGGTTTTGACCGGCTCAAACCCAACCAGACCGGCTAAAACCGGACCAGACTGGCTCACATCAGTTTTGACCGGCTCAAACCGATCCAGACCGGCTCAACCGGATCAAACCGGACCAGACCGGCTTTCACTGGATCAAACCGGCCCAGATTGGCTCTTAGACCGTCTCAAACCAGTTTTGATCCGCTCAATACAGACCAGAATGGCTCAAACCGGTTTTGACCGGCTAAAACCGGACTAGACTGTCTCAAACCAGACTCAAATCGGACCAGACCGGCTCAAACCGGTGTTGACCACCTCAAACCGGACTCAAACTGGACAAGACCGGCTCCAACCGGTGTTGACCAGCTCAAACCAGACTCAAACCGGACCAGACCGGCTCAAACCGGGTTTGACGGGCTTAAACCATACCATACCGGCTCAATCAGATCAAACCGTACCAGACCGGCTTAAACCGGATCAAACCGGACCAGACCGGCTCAAACCGGTTTTGACCGGCTCAAATCGGACCAGACCACATCATACCAGATCAAACCAGACCAGACTGGCTCAAACCTGTTTTGACCAGCTCAAAAAAGCCCAGACCGGCTCTACCGGATCAAACCAGACCAGACCGGCTCAAACCGGCTCAAACCGCACCAGACTGGCTTAAACAGGATTTGACCAGCTCACACCGGACCAGAGCGGCTCAAACCGGTTTTGACCGGCTCAAATTGGACTCAAACCGGAAAAGACCGGCTCAAACCTGTTTTGACCAGCTCAAACCGGAGCAGACAGAGTATAACCGGATCAAACCAGAACAGATCGGCCTTTAGACCGTCTCAAACTGGTTTTGATCGGCTCAATACGGACCAGAACGGCTCAAATCCGTTTTCACCGGCTCAAACCGAACCACACCATCTCAAACCGGACTCAAACCAGACCAGACCAGCTCAAACCCGTTTTGACCGGGTCAAATTGGACTCAAACCGGAACAGACCGGCTCAAACCTGTTTTGACCGGCTCAAATCGGACTCAAACCGGACCAGACCGGCTCACACCGGTGTTGACCGGCTCGAACCAGACTCAAACCCGACCAGAAGGGCTCAAACCCCACCAGACAGGCTCCAACCGGATCAAAACGGACCAGACCGGCTCAATCCGGTTTTGTCCAGCTGAAACCGGACCAGACCGGCTCAAATCGGATCAAACAGAACCAGAGTGGCTCAACCAGATCAAACCGGACCAGACCGGCTTGGACCGGATCAAACCAGCCCAGACCGGCTCTTAGACCATCTCAAACCGGTTTTGATCCGCTCAATAGGGACCAGACAGACACAAACCGGTTCAGACCGGCTCAAACCGGTTCAAACAGGAACTAGACCAGCTTAAACCGGATTAATCCGTACCAGACCGGCTCAAACCGGTTTTGACCGCCTCAAATCGGACCAGACAGGCACTAACCGGTTTTGACTGGCTCAAATCGGACCAGACCGCATCCAACCGGATCAAACCGGACCAGACTGGCTCAAACTGGTTTTGACCAGCTCAAAAAAGCCCAGACCGGCTCAAACCGGATCAAACCGGACCAGAACCACGAAAACCGGATCAAACCGAACCAGACCGGCTCAAACTGGTTTGACCGCTCAAACCGACCAGACCGCTCAACCGGATCAAACAGACCAGACTCAAACCGGATCAAACCAGACCAGACCAGACAGCTCAAACCGGTTTTGACTCAAACCGACCAGACTCAAACCGGTTTTGACTGGACTCAAACCGGACCAGACCAGCTCACACCGGTTTTGACCGGGTCAAACCAGAACAGACCTGCTCAACCGGATCAAAGCGGACCAGACCGGCTTTAACCGGATCAAACCGGACCAGAACGGATCAAACCAGGTTTGACCGGCTCAAACCCAACCACACTGGCTTAAACCGAACCAAACTGGCTCAAACAGGGTTTGACCGGCTCAAACCAGACTCAAACCGGACCAGAACGGCTCAAACCGGGTTAGACTGGCTCTAACCGGACCAGAACGGCTCAAAGCGGTTTTGACTGGCTCAAATCGGACTCAAACCGGACCAGACCGGCTCAAACCGGTGTTGACCGGCTCAAATCGGACTCAAACCGCACCAGACCGGCTCAAACCGGTGTTGACCGGCTCGAACCAGACTCAAACCGGACCAGAACGGCTCAAACCGGACCAGACACTCTCAAAGGGGATCAAAACGGACGAGACCAACTCAAACCGGTTTTGACCAGCTGAAACCGGACCAGACCAACTCTAACGGATCAAACCAGACCAGCTCAAACGGACCAGACCGGCTCAAACCGGCTCAAACCGGACTCAAACCGAACCCAGACCGCTGAAACCGGATCAAACCAGACCAGACCGCTCAAACCGGTTTTAACCGGCTCAACCAGATCAATGCAGACCAGACAGAATCAAACCGGATCAAACGGACCAGACTGGCTCAAACCGGACCAGACCAGCTTAAACCGGATTAATCCGTACCAGACCGGCTCAAACCGGTTTTGACCGCCTCAAATCGGACCAGACAGGCACTAACCGGTTTTGACTGGCTCAAATCGGACCAGACCGCATCCAACCGGATCAAACCGGACCAGACTGGCTCAAACTGGTTTTGACCAGCTCAAAAAAGCCCAGACCGGCTCAAACCGGATCAAACCGGACCAGAACCACGAAAACCGGATCAAACCGAACCAGACCGGCTCAAATCGGTTTGTTCCGGTTCAAACCCGACCCGACTGGCTCAACCAGATCAATGCAGACCAGACAGAATCAAACCGGATCAAACCAGACCAGATCGGCCCTTAGACAGTCTCAAACTGGTTTTGATCGGCTCAATACGGACCAGAACAACTCAAACCGGTTTTGACTGGCTCAAACCGGACCAGACCATCTCAAACCCGTTTTGACCGGGTGAAACCACAACAGACCGGCTCAACCGCATCAAACCGGAGCAGACCGGCTTTAACCGGATCAAACCGGACCAGACCGGCTCAAACTAGGGTTGACGGCTCAAACCCGATCAGACTGGCTTAAACCAAACCAGACTGGCTCAAACAGGGTTTTTACTGGCTCAAACCTGACTCAAACCGGACCAGAACGGCTCAAACCGGGTTAGACTGGCTCAAACCGGACCAGACCAGCTCAAACCGAATCAAACCAGACCAGACCGGCTCTTAGATCGGATCAAACCGGAGCACAACGGCTCCAACCAGTTTTGACCGGCTCAAATTGGACTCAAACCGGACCCGACCGGCTCAAACCGGTGTTGACCGGCTCGAACCAGACTCAAATCGGACCAGAACGGCTCAAACCAGACCAAACATTCTCAAAGCGGATCAAAACGGACGAGACCAGTTCAAACCGGTTTTGACCAGCTGAAACCGGACCAGACCAGGTCTAACCGGACTCAAATCGGACCAGACCGGCTGAAAACGGTTTTGACTGGCTGAAATCGGACCAGACCGCATCAAACCGGATCAAACCGGACCAGACCAGCTCAAACGGGATTTGACCAGCTCACAAAACCCCAGACCGGCTCTACCGCATCAAACCGGACCAGACCGGTTCAAACCGGCAAAACCGCACCAGACCGGCTCAAACAGGATTTGACCAGCTCACACCGGACCAGACCGGCTCAAACCGTTTTTGACCCGCTCAAATTGGACTCAAACCGGAACAGACCGGCTCAAACCGGTTTTGACCAGCTCAAACCGGACCAGACACTCAAACCGGATCACACTGGACCAGACTGGCCCTTACAAACCAGACCAGACTGGCCCGTAGACAGTCTCAAACCGATTTTGTTTGGCTCAATACGGACCAGAATGGCTCAAACCGGTTTTGACTGGCTCAAACTGGAGCAAACCAGCTGAAACTGGTTACGATCGGCTCAAACCAGACCAGACCAGCTCAACTGGTTCAAACCGGACCAGACCGGCTTAAACCGGTGTTGACAGGCTCAAACCGGACCAGACCAACTCAAACGACATCAGACCGGCTCAAACCGGTTCAAACCGGACCAGACCGGCTTAAACCGGATTAATCCGTACCAGACCGTCTCAAACCGGTTTTGACCACCTCAAATCGGACCAGACAGGCACTAACCGGTTTTGACTGGTTCAAACCGCACTCAAACCGGACCAGACTTGCTCAAACCGGTTTTGACCTGCTCAAATCGGACTCAAACCGGACCAGACCGGCTGAAACCGGATCAAACCGAACCAGAACCACTGAAACCGGATCAAACCGGACCAGACCGGCTCAAACCGGTTTCAACCGGCTCAAACCCGACCAGACCGGCTGAATTGGGACGAGACCGCCTCAAACCGGTTTTGACCGGGTCAAATCAGACCAAACCGGCACAAAGCGGTTTTGACCGGCTCAAACCCGACCAGATCGGCTGAAACCGGACGAGACCAGCTGAAACCGGTTTTGACCGGGTCAACCCTGACCAGACCAACTAAAACCGGACCAGACTGGCTCGGAACACTTTTGATCGGCTGAAACCGAACCAGACCGGCTGAAATGGATCAAACAGGACCAGACTGGCTTATACCAGTTTAAACCGGACCAGACCGGCTCTTAGACCGTCTCAAACCGGTTTTGATCCGCTCAAAACGGACCAGAAGGGCTCAAACCGGTTTTGACCTGCTCAAACCGGAACAGACCAGCTCAAACCGGACTCAAACCGGACCAGAACGGATCAAACCGGTGTTGACCGGCTCAAACCTGACTCAAACTGGACCAGACGGGCTCAAACCGGTGTTGACCAGCTCAAACCAGACTCAAACCGGACCAGATCGGCTCAAACACGTTTTGAACGGCTCAAACCAGACCATACCGGCTCAAACGAATCAAATTGGACCAGACCGGCTTATACCGGATCAAACCGTTCCAGACCGTCTCAAACTGGTGTTGTCTGGCTCAAACCGCACTCAAACCGGACCAGTCCGGCTAAAACCAGTTTTGACAGGCTCAAATCGGACGAGAGCAGCACAAACCGAAATTGACCAGCTCAAACCAGACTCTAACAGGACCACACCGGCTCAAACCGGTTTTGATTGGCTCAAACCCGACCAGACCGGCTGAAACTGGACGAAACCGCCTCAAACTGGTTTTGACCAACTGAATCCCGTCCAGACCGGCTAAAATCGGAACAGACCGGCTCAAACCAGACTCAAACCGGACCAGAACGGATCAAACCGGTGTTGACCGGCTCAAACCTGACTCAAACTGGACCAGACGGGCTCAAACCGGTGTTGACCAGCTCAAACCGGACTCAAACCGGACCAGACCGGCTCAAACCCGTTTTGAACGGCTCAAACCAGACCATACCGGCTCAAACGAATCAAATTGGACCAGACCGGCTTAAACCGGATCAAACCGTTCCAGACCGTCTCAAACTGGTGTTGTCCGGCTCAAACCGCACTCAAACCGGACCAGAACGGCTCAGACCGGTTTTGACTGGCTCAAATCGGACCAGAGCAGCACAAACCGAATTTGACCAGCTCAAACCAGACTCAAACAGGACCACACCGGCTCAAACCGGTTTTGACCGGCTCAAACCCGACCAGACCGGCTGAAACTGGACGAGACCGCCTCAAACCGGTTTTGACCGACTCAAACCCGTCCAGACCGGCTAAAACCGGACCAGACCGGCTCAAACCGGTTTCGACCAGCTCAAAGAGGACTAGACCAGCTCTAACCGGTTAGGACCAGCTCAAACCTCACTGAAACCAGACCAGACTCTCTCAAACTGGTGTTGTCCGGCTCAAACCGGACTCAATCCGGACCAGATCGGCTCATACCGGTTTTGACCGGCTCATACCAGACTCAAACCGGACCAGACCGTCTCAAACCCGTTTTGAACGGCTCAAACCCGACCAGACCGGCTGAAACCGGATGGGACCGGCTCAAACCGGTTTGGACCGGCTCAAACTAGACCAGACTGGCTCAACCAGGTCAAAGTGGACCAGACAGGCTCAAACCGGATCAAACAGGACCAGAACCACTCAAACCGGATCAAACCGGACCAGACCGGCTCAAACTGGTTTTGACTGGCTCAAACTGGACTCAATCCGGACCCGACTGGCTCAAACCGGTTTAAAACGGCTCAAACCAAACCATACCTGCTCAACCGGATCAAACCGGACCAGACCGGCTCAAACCAGACCAGACTGGCTCAAACTGGTCGCAACCCGCTTTTGATCAGCTGAAACTGGTCCAGACAGCCTCAAACCGGTTTTGACTGCCTCAAAACGGACTCAAACAGGACCAGACCGTGTCAAACCGGTTTTAAACGGCTCAAATCGGACTCAAACAGGAACAGACCGGCTCAAACAGGGTTGGACTGTCTCAAACCAGACCAGACCGGCTCAACCGGTTCAAACCGGACCAGACGGGCTTAAACCGGATCAAACCGGTTTTGACCATCACAAACCGGACCAGACCGGTTCAAACCCGATCGAACCGGACCAGACCGGCTCAAACCTGTTTTGACCGTATTAGACTGGCTCAAACCGGTTTTTAGCGGTTCAAATCGCACCAGTCCGGTTCAAACCGGTTTTGACCGGCTAAAAACGGACTCAAACTGGTTTTGACCGGAACAAACAGGACCACACCGCCTCAAACCTGTTTTGACCGGCTCAAACCGAATGAAAAACGTAGCAGACCGGCTCAAACCGGACTCAAACCGGACTAGACTGGCTCAAATCGGTTTTGACCAGCTCAAACCGGACAAGGACCAAACCGGCTCAAAGCGGACTCAAACCGGACCAGACAGGCTCAAATCGGTTTTGAACGGCTCAAACCAGACCATACCGGCTCAACCGAATAAAACCGGACCAGAACGGCTTAAACCGGATCAAACCGGACCAGACCGGCTCAAACCGGTTTTAACCGGCTCAAATTGGACGAGAGCAGCACAAACCGAATTTGACCAGCTCAAACCAGACTCAAACAGGACCACAGCGGCTCAAACCGGTTTTGACCGACTCAAACCCGACCAGACCGGTTAAAACTGGACGAGACTCCCTCAAACCGGTTTTGACCGGCTCAAACTGGACTCAAATCGGAGCAGACCGGCTCAAACCATTGTTGACCGGCTCAAACCGGAATCAAACCAGGCCAGACTGGCTCCACGCGGTGCACACTCAGGGGAGCGCTCACTCAGGGGAGTGCACACTCAGGATAGTGTGCACTCAGTGGAGTCCTCACTCAGGCGAGTGCACACTCAGGGGAGTGCACACACTGGGGAGCGCTCCCTCAGTGAAGCACACACTCAGGGGAGCACACACTCAGGACAGTGCACACTCAGGGGAGGGTACACTCAGGGGATCCTCACTCAGGCGAGTTCACACTCAGGGGAGTGCACACTCAGGGGTCTCTTCACCCAGGCGAGTCCACACTCAGGGGAGTGTGCACTCAGGGGAGCGCTCACTCAGCGGAGTGCACACTCAGGGGAGCGCACACTCAGGGGAGTGCACACCCTGGGGAGGGAACACTCAGGGGAGTGCACACTCAGGGGAGTGCACACTCAGGGGTGCCTTCACCCAGGCGAGTGCACACTCAGGGGAGTGCGCACTCAGGGGAGCGCACACTCAGGGGAGTGCACACCCTGAAGAGTGAACACTCAGGGGAGTGCACACTCAGGGGAGTGCACACTCAGGGGTGTCTACACCCAGGCGAGTGCACACTCAGGGGAGTGCGCACTCAGGGGAGCGCTCACTCAGGAAAGTGCACACTCAGGGGAGCGCACCCTCAGCGGAGTGCACACTCAAGTGAGCATACACTCAGGGGAGTGCACACTCAAGGGAGTGTACACTCAGGGGAGTGCTCATTCAGTGCAGTGCACAGTCAGGGGAGTTCTCACTCAGGCAAGTTCACATTCAGGGGAGTGCACACTCAGGGGTGTCCTCACTCATGCGAGTGCACGCTCAGGGGAGTGCGCACTCATGGGAGTGCACACTCAAGTGAGCATGCACTCAGGGGAGTGCACACTCAGGGGAGTGCCCACTCAGGGGAGGGCTCACTCAGGGCAGTGCACACTCAGGGGAGCGCACAATCTGGGGAGCGCACACTCAGGGGAGTTCACACTCAGCCGGGTTCTCACGTAGGAGAGTGCGAACTCAGAGGAGTGCACACTCAGGGGAGTGCTCATTCAGGGGAGTACACACTCAGGGGAGTCCTCACTCAGACGACGGCACACTCAGGGGAGTGCACACTCAGGGAGGCGCTCACAAAGCAGAGTGCCCACTCAGGTGAGCGCTCACTCAGGGGAGTGCACACTCAGGGGATCAAACCGTACCATACCGGCTCACCCGGTTTTGACCGGCTCAAACTGGAGCAGACTGGCTGAAACTGGTTAGGATCGGCTCAAACCAGACCAGACCAGCTCAACCGGTTCAAACCGGATCAGACCGGCTAAAACCGCTGTTGACAGGCTCAAACCGGACCAGAACGGCTCAAACCGGATCAGAACGGCTCAAACCGGTTCAAACCGGACCAGACTGGCTTAAACCGGATTAATCCGTACCAGACCGGCTCAAACCGGTTTTGACCACCTCAAATCGGACCAGACAGGCACTAACCGGTTTTGACTGGATCAAACCGCACTCAAACCGGACCAGACTTGCTCACACCGGTTTTGACCAGCGAAAACCCGACCAGACCGGCTGAAACCGGATCAGACCGACTCAAACCGGTTTTGACCGGCTCAAAGCAGTCTAGACCGACTCTAATCGGTTATGACCAACTCAAAGCGCACTCAAACCGGACCAGACCATCTCAAACTGGTGTTGTCTGGCTCAAACCGGACTCATGCCGGACCAGACTGGCTCAAACCGGTTTTGACCGGCTCAAACCAGACTCAAACCGGAACAGACCGTCTCAAACACGTTTTGACCGGCTCAAACCGGACCAAACCGGCTGAAACCGGACGAGACCGGCTCAAACCGGTTTGTACCAGCTCAAACCAGACCAGACTGGCTCAACGAGATCAAAGCGGACCAGACCAGCTCAAACCAGATCAAAACGGACCAGAACCGCTGAAACCGGTTCAAACCGGACCAGACTGGCTCAAACCGGTTTTAACCGGCTCAAACCCGACCAGACCGGCTGAATTGGGACGAGACCGCCTCAAACCGGTTTTGACCGGCTCAAATCGGACCAGAGCAGCACAAACCGATTTTGACCGGCTCAAACCACACTCAAACAGGAACAGACCGGCTCAAACCGGTTTTCACCGGCTCAAACCCGACCAGACCGGGTGAAACCGTACGAGACCGGCTGAAACCGGTTTTGAACGGGTCAACCC